>MU227512.1:489321-508392 GCA_018584345.1 Thuja plicata | reverse complement strand
GGTCCTCCATAATAACCATTTGAGTGTCACAAAATTCATAATCTACGTTGGAGCAAAGAGGAACATAATCTCCTGTAATATATAAGGGCAAAGTGACATGGATAAATGTATTAACAATTTCATCTTCGTGATCTAAAATATTATCCAAAGCAAAATAAGAATTCGTAACATCATCAACCTACAATATGTTAGCTCGATGAGAAAAATAGAAAGCGAGGGGATCATCCCCAAGGCAAACATCATCACAAGGGTCATCCCAAATAGGAAATTTATACAAAGGATACATAATGTCACAGGGCGGAGTAGAGGTTTGGTGAGTTTGAAATGTATTCTCCAGGATATGCCAAGCCTGATGAGCCTCAGTACAATCGGCGATAAGGTGATATAAGTGTGGATTTAATGAGAATCCAATGAGACCAAATGCTTCCTCATCTTTCAACTGCCAGGAATCCTGGTCAGCCTGAGGAGTGGTGGAAGTCGGTTTCAAATTAGGTGAAGACACAATATCCAAAAGGTGTCAAAAGTTTAAAAAATCAGACATGTGCGGCCTCCAAGTAGAATAATTTGAACTTGTAAGTTTAAGATCCAGCATTAGTGTAGACATGATTAATTATCAAAAGTTAACTGAAATACAAGTTGCAAGATAAAATGATGAATCCAAAAAACTAATTTAACGCAATTAGTAAATATGAGTATGCGAGAAATATTAAATGTACAAATAAATTTGAATTTTTGTTAAAGTGAGGAAACAAATTTTAATGACAATTAAATAAAAAATTAACAATTGAATTAAGTTTATATAGATAAACTAGAATGGGTTCCAGACGAAATTGAGAAATATAAAGAGAAACAAGATATATAACCGAACACATCTTTTCGTTAAATAAAATTTTAAAAGAAATTTAATGATTAAACTCAGATTGAAGAATAAAAAATTAAAAATTAAAACATTAAACAAATATGATAAATGTAAGAATGGAATGATTAAAAAAATAGATCCTCCTGCAAAAAAGTCTAGAAAAATGAATAGATTGCAGCACTTATAAAAAAAAAAAAAATTAACCTGTAAAAGAAACGGTTAGAATAATGAATTGGACAAGAAATTAAATTAAAAAAGGAATGAAATGATGAAAAAAAAACTGCAAGAATCAGAAGAAAATTATTTAAAAAACTTTGCAGCATGCAAAGATAAACAAATGTTAGAGCATGCAAAGAATATAATGATGAACCTGCAAAAGACCAGAAATAATGTTAGAACTTGAATCCAGATGCTAAAATCAAATGCAATATGGATTCCCACGCAAAAGCTCAAGGAAAGACTATGATGTATTTCCCAACAGCAATATGTCCCACTCTGCTAAACACTTATCCAATGCTGAACAACAAGCGTGAATGAAGCACTAATATTAGTCTTTCAATGCACTCGTAACAGATTTCTCTTCAACCCAACTACGCTCATAAGCTTTTTAGCAAGCAAAGGTGTTGGGTATTTCAGTGTGGAGAGATTTGAATGGATATTTGAGTGGGCTTTCTATCCTTTCAGTGGAGGCAACAATGGAGGCAACTAAACTGCGAGGCCACAAGTGATCTGTGCTGTGCTATGAATCATCCCGAACTAATCCTCAGTTGATAGCTTCTTCCAGCGAGGATGGGAATGTTTGCATCTTTGATTTACAGTGCAAGGAAAATTCATGTACTATTGATCTTGGTAGTGAACCGGTTGCTTCTATTTTCTTCAAGCCAGGAAATGATGATATGTTGTATGCAGCATCTGGTAATTCAGTAAATTGCTTGGACTTGTGAATGGGACCTTCAGATCAGCAATTGTAGAAGTACACATTTAATACAGAGGATATAAACCAGATTACTTTGAATAGTAAGTCATCTTATCTGGCAGCTACAGATGACAGTGGAGAAATAAGAAACAATGAAAGCTGTGCAGAAGAATGTTAAATAATATTATATAATAGTAAACAATATCAGAGATATATTAGAATAAGAGATGAATAAATAGAAAAATGAATAATCACCAATGTATGCCTGCAAATCTATAACAAACATTAGTAAAGAACCATGTATTTCTTTCAAACGTGGGCAAATTTTGGAAAACTATCTATGTGAGAACTAATTTGGAGGGTTCTGCACAAAACCTAGATCGCGAAATTCCTAGATTCTCTCTTATCTATCCAAAATAGAAAACGCAAAAAAGAGATATGATATAAGAAACCATAGACAAAGAGGAATAATAGAGAGATATAAACAATGAAGTTGATTCGTGCAATAGAAGTTTAGAAGAAGGCTGAGAACAAAGATAAAAATTTTGAATCCTACAAGAATGGAGTTACATTAAAGATATTTAATGAAAAATAGTAAACTGATTAAAGCTCAGATTTTGAAAGAAAGATGAAGAACATATCCAAGAACGAAAGTCTCCAATCCTACACAAAACAAGTCAGTACTATATCCAATAGATAAACCAATAATGTATGCAAAAGATAAATTGGGTTTGGCGGTAAACCAGTCAAACCCAAAAAAAATTCAATTTTTTCTCAACACTCTCAAGAGTCTCCGATATTGGAGTGCTCCAAGATATGGTAGCTCCTTCACCTGTAAACTCAATCGAAGATTAAACCAACCTACTATGATACCATGTTAAAATAATAACAGAAATACACAAAGAAATAGGAAACATTTAATTCAATGAGTAGGAGATAGGAGATTTACCATGAATTAGCACAAAACAAGGAGCATTCACCAAAGAAAAAGAACAAGGAGACAAGATTTTGGAAGGGGGAAAAGCATGAAAAAACCCCTGTGAATAAATATGAATGGGAAAATTGCCAAGAGAGAGAGAGAGAGAGCCAAGCTCATACAAAATGAGTCACTTGAAGTGATGAAGTGCTACAACTAGTGCATGTTCTAAAGAAATGAGAAGAAAACATCTCTTAAGTAGAGATGGAAGAAGGAGTTGAAGTGTAACTCCCATGTGCATGTGAGTCACATTCATAAAGTGTGTGCCACTTGTGAAATTTCCTCTTAGGGAGGAATCTAAGGGATACCTTGGTTTATCCCAATTAAATAATACAACCAAGGGCTTACAAATTACATAAAATGAAACACCTACTTACATAATGTAAGTAAAGATTAATTTATAACAAGCTCCCTCCTCTACAACACTAATCCTTCATTCATGTCACTTTCTTCCCTCAAAGGGGCTTGTCTTGAAACCCACTCCTCTATCTGCTAGAGTTCTTTCACTGCTGACCGCTCCTAGCCGGACTCTGCTTAGCTCACCTAGGGATTGCTCAAACAATTGTTTGCACCTATTTTCTTGGGCCCTGATTGTAGATAATTATAGGGTAGGGTCTGCACTTCTAGAATCCAAAGTCCCATGATGTGACCGTGGTGGAAACAGGAGCAGCAGCCCTACATTCTATAACCTCTCCAAACTAGCAGAGGACTGAACGGATGCAAAGAAAAGAACAATTCACACACCAAAACTTGAAAGAACTACTCTAAGCACACATAAATGAAAGAAAAAACACTATAAAAAATAAATCATGCACAAGATTCACAAGCTTCCTTCTATATGCATCCAATCATGCCAAATAACAGTGACTATTACACATAATTTCAAGTTTAGACTGGTGTTTCCATACTACAGTCATACAATAACATTGCCAACCCTTAAATTAGGGTTCCTCAGGTCTTAAATAGCCTTATCCATAGGATGTGTGTTGTGTTAGGGCTTATTAGCCACTTAGGCAAGGTTAGGCTTATTACAAAGAAAATTTTCTTAGCAACTTTTGAAAAGTTCCTGACAACTTTTGAGAAACTTTTTGTTGCTCAAGCAACCTTTCCTCTCATACTTCAATGACCAATATTGAAGCCCTCCTAAAACACACACATGTGCTCAAACCTCAACCAAATCATCTATCCCAAAATGTCTACTATCATAGCAGGTCAATGACCTTAGGATGACATCATGCCCTGAGTCATTGTGACATTTACATTGATTGATAACCAGCTGAACTACTAGGTCCTAGCCTAGACCTAGACACACCCACACACTGAGCCAAGCTCTTATTCTACTTACATACTTCAGTTAGGAAGTTTCAACACAACAAAAATAGATGGTGGGAGCCCTTGGAAGGTTTCTCCTGCACCACTAAGTTACTAATGTAAAGAAAGACATTAATCAATTAATGTATTATCATTGATGTCAGCTGATTTTAATTATCATCATGGTTACAAACATCTATTATATATTGAAGATCAAGAATAAACAAAGTTTATGTAGTCGGTAATTGAAGAATTATGTTTACACCAAGTTAGAACAGTGGACACCGAGTAAACATAGTGTATACTGAGCACAGTGTCAACTGAGCTAGGTATCACCGACACATCATGATATACACTGAGTAATATAAACTGAAGGCCAATTAAAATGATGAGATGGAATATTATTTATGATTTTGAGGTAATCGATAGGGTTTGTTATGTTGATCAAATGGATATGAAAAAACAATATGATCGGATGAAGGAGATTGAAACGTGTTTTTGACAAAAATGTCGAAGAAGGTTGAAGCAGTAAAATCAATAATGGAGATTAAGGGGAAAAATATGAGGATAGAGATTAAACGGTTTATGATGTCTATATAAGAGATAGGAGATTCATTATGAAAATTATGCACACACATGCATATTGATGAAGAGATTAACTTCATGCATGACTGATCAAACTGGTTGAAGACAAAACCAAGCATTTCTATAGACATCATCGAGCGACAGAGAAAGAGAATATACCGAGCAAAACAAATTATGAAGAATCAGGGGAACTGAAGTGAATATTGATCAAAGGTATTTTTGTGCTTAGCATGGATCTAAAAATATGCAAATAGAGTTGTATTTAAATCAGATCATTACTGTATTAGTTTAACCATTGCTACGGATTAATCTCTTAACCGAGTGGGACTTAACAGTCTTTTTCTTATGACATTCAATGAATGTTGATTGGTTTCTTTTTGACCCCATAGTGAATGATTGGTCAAGGGAGAACTATTAGTGATAAATCCTCTAACCAGGTCACACCTAACAGTGTGCATTATAACCTTTAATAGGGTTGGATCTTAACTGAGCTCACTTCAGAAGAGTAAATTATTTTGGGTTACCGGTCCCAGGTGGTTTTTCCCTTAGCAGGGTTTCCATGTTAAAAATCTATGTGTTAATGTGTATGGATGTGTTGGATTGTTATTTTTATTTGCACATTACATTATATGCATTGATCGGTAATCATAGTATTTGTTTTACTGCTACTCGCTAGATGAGTTTGAGATCACAGTTTATATTTCACCTAGTTGATTTATATGTTTAAAAATATTTTTATATACATCTGGGAGTATTTGGGACTATAGGATAACTGGAACTAACTAATTCACCCCCCCCCTCTTAGTTATCTAATAATTTCTATTAGAGAATACATTGCTTAGACCAAAATTTTTAAAGGACTTAAGCTAAAGATCACAAGATGTATAAGAAAGATGTGGCTAAGCTGAACAAGGACAACTTCTCAACATGGAAGAGAAAAATGAGACTATATCTGTCAGGGATTATAAATGATGTAACAGAATAATTGGATACTGAGTTCACCTTACCTATTGGACCTTTGACTATTGATCAGCTGAGAGAAATACATGAACATAATACTATGATGATAGATCTTTCTTCTTCACTATCTGATGCTGAATTTGAAGATATCAACACATGTACATCAGCCAAGTAGATATGGGACCAGCTTACACTAGTTCATGGAGGAGATGTAAATGTGTAAAGAGCTAAAGATGAAATTCTCAGAGGAAGTTTTGATGACATGAGAATGAAAGAAGGAGAAAACATATCATAGTATAGTAACTGAATCAAGGATTTTGTGAATTCTATTCGTGGAGCAGGTGGAGTTATTGATGAAGACACTATTGTAAATAAGATTCTCAAAAATTTATTGCCTATTTATGCTATTAGGTTCTCTGCAATACATAAAATGAGAGAAACACCTGGAAATAATATTACAATTAATAATCTAGTTGGTAGACTGATTTCATTTGAGCTGAAATATTTTGACAACAGTTTTGTTCCTACTATTGAATTTGCATTTATGTCATCTCTAAAAAGTAATAAATATCGAAACAAACACATGATAAGTGTACGCCTCTTTTTTGTGATTCATGATTTCCAAGCTTTCCAAAGGCAAGGGTTAGTAGCAAAGGTTTTACAAATGATATAAATCAAGTACACAAGAACTACTAAAACAAATAACTTGAAATGTAACCAATAAAATGTACAAGCACAAGAAAGAAAAACAAATGAATGAAAACCCTAAAGTGCTTGAAGCTTCTATTGTCTCTCTCTACTCCTTCTAAAACACTATTCTTGATGCTCAGTATTGGTGTGGGAAGCATCTATGACTTGAGAAGCGTCAAAAATTTGCTAATTAAAACGAGTGTGCGATCGCAAGATGGCTTGAATGCTAGAACTAAACTGACATAGTAATGGTGCACGAGAGCTTGAAATCCTGGATCCTTCAAATGGTTATGAAGGGTTTATTATATAGGAATTGGTGATGATATGAATGGTTGAGATCAATCCCAGAGATAGGGAGATGAACGGTTGAGATTAAAAGGAATTGGAGAAGCCATCGGTAAACTCCACCTCTTCATTTGGTAAAGAGGAGATAGACTTTGATTGACTGAAGAGGTAATGGTGAGTTATCTTTTTGAACTGAAGAGGTGGGTGAAGTTACCCATGTGGACTGCAGAGATGGGTGGAGTAACCCATGTGATCTGATTGGAGTTATCTCTTTGAAGATAAATGATTATTTAATTCATTTATTTAATTAAATTTTTCAACATGTGAGATAATTGAATTCTTTTTTATTTTAGAATTTCTTTATTGAATGAAATTAAATTAATTTAATTGGAAGAATTTAATTAGTAAGTTTAAATATTTGAATTTAAACTATAGGAAATTGAATTTAACTAATTAATTAATGGTAATTAATCAATTAAGTATAATTACTTAAATAAAATTAATTATTTAATTAATTTTGGGAATTTGATTAGATGATTTGGGGAATGAATTTAGAGAAAAATAGATGATTAATTAATGATTAAAAACCATTAATTAATTGCTAAAAATTAGTGTTTTTAATGTAAAGTCGCAAGCCTGTCCATTTTCGGGCGTCTACATTTGCCCCTCTTTGATGTGATGTGACTTGTCGCAGTGTGTCAAAGAATTTTCAGATTTGATCCTGCCCTAGCTTGCCCTAGTGGTAGCAAGTGGACTATATGCCCCCTCAACAAATTAAGCATAGAAAAAGCGTCAGATGAGCATTAATTTGTTGAAAAAGTGAATCACTATATGATGATGATGAATTTATTCCTATGTTATTTATGATGTTATTGATGATGGATGCATTGATTATATGATCTACTATGCACATGTTTTGGATTTTTCTTATGCAATAAATGAATGCAATCTACCATGCACAAAATTTTTGAGCAATGCATGTGTTAGTTAGAAGGAAGTTAGTTTGGAATGTGATCTCTGGGATTGATTGATAGATATGGAATGATAGAAAGAAATTTTTTACTTTTTTGATAAATATGATTTGATAGAAAGGATGAGTGTCCCAAGTCGCTGCCCCTATTTCCAATATTTGTCATCATTGCGTCTTTTTTGTTTTCTCTAAAATTCTGAAGAGAGTCCAATGTATCCAGATCACATACCACTTGGATACCGCCATGACCTCTTGATAGCGGAAGGAGTAGAGAGATTGAATAGAAACAGAACCTAGTGCACCCAAATATTGACCATCTGGGTTCAACTATGTTCCCTATTTGAAAAGAGAGAGAGAGCCAAAAGCACCCAGATATTGACCATCTGGATACCACTTTTTCCTCTAAATTTAACTAAAAAAAAGAAACCAAGATAGAACTCCTATGCACCCAAAGTCCATCTGGATAACACTGCGAGCTCTTGATTCCAAGAAAGGGAAAGCCAAAGAAAACAAGATAGAACTCCTATGTCCCTAGAGTCCATATGGATAGCATCATGAGCTCTTGATTGCAAGATAAAGGAAAAGACCATAGAAAGCAAGATAAAATTCCAACACACTCAGAGTCCATTTGAATAGCACTGCGAGCTCTTGATTCTATAAACCAAAAAAGAAAAATAAAAGAGAAGGAATGTCCAATTTTTTCCCAGGATTAAGCTCAGATCGTGGAACTGTGCGGCTACCAGATAAGTGACAGTGCCTACCTCATTTATCCTAAATCATCATGGCCCTAAAATTGAAGTGAACATTCAACAGACAGTAATCAAAGAAAATAATTCATGTTCTATCATTGCTAATCTCCTCACATGGTGGATCCTGGAGTAGTGTAAGAACATAACCGCAAAATATAGACTAACATCTGACCGACTTGACTGACCTAGTCAACATTTTTGGATGGTTCCTTAATGCAGTTGGATTCTCTTGATTGGCTCGACTCTTTGGATAGGCTTGATTGGCTTGATTGCTTGAGTGTGTCTGGTTTCAATACTAGATTACTCATATAAGACTGACCTGTCTTGTTTTAGTGTATCCATCACTATGTAAGATGATTGATATGGTTGGATTGATTGATTGTGATCATGTTGGTAGCTGATCAAGCTGTGTCAGATGGGCCCCATGCTGGTTCGCAAAGCTCATGATTGTGACATTTGATAGATTAGCTTGGTTTCTAGTTGCTTGCTGATTGATTTGATAGATTGATAAAGCTATGTCAGATGAGCCCAATACTAATTTGCAAAGCTCATGATTGTGACATTGATTGACTGGGCGTAATCGCCCTTTTCTCTCTTGATAACTGAGTTGGTTTTATTGCTTGGGATTTTTAAAATTTTTGAATGTTTTTTATGAAGATTGATTTTCTCAGGACATTTTGATCTTTTAATGATTTTTTGATGAGTTTTCTAATTTTTTTGGATTTTTTAAGGATATTTAGAATCACCCCTAGTCTGGTGGACTAGTATTAACCATGGGTAAGTGCTTGGTGTTCAGAGGGGAATGTGATTTTGGATATAGCTTGGGTAGTGAGTCTTGCATTTGAAATATGCTCAAGCTTTCAATCTTGGAGTTCAGTGATGGTGAAGCTGGATTTGAACACTTGGCCCCTGTTTGCCAGGTTTTCACCAAGGTACCTACTCAATAGCACCTGATTGTCAGGTTTTCACTGAGAGAGCAATTTTTTTTCTCTTTACTCTTTTTTATTTTTTGATTCTTTTTTGTTTTTTTTATTTTATTTTTATTTTTATTTTTGTTGTCGCCAAGGCGCCTGATTGCCAGTTTTCACCAAGGTAACATTTTGTATTTTTTAATTTCTTTTTGGTATTTTCTAGATATGTAGATAGGTTCCTTAACCATAGAGACCTCAAGGATAGAACCTCTTGAGGTGCATGTTGTTGATGTATCTAGGGAGTTTTCTGGTGTCACTAGTATGAATGCCCCACTCTGAGTAGAGCTGACAATGACAAATGGTCCTAGCCCGTCAATATCAAACTTTCTGAGTTTGACTCACTCTGCTTGATTCTTTTGATTTTCCATGAGGAAAAGGTCTCCTACCTCAAATGTTAGTGTCTTCACCTTCTTGTGATAGTTTCTTCTAAGGTAATTCTTATAGCCTTGTAAGTGGTTGAAGGCATGTTGTCTTCTTTCATCTAGTAACTCCAGTTCACTGAGCCTTGCTACTTTGTAGTCTTCATCTATAATTAGGTTCTTCAATGATATCCTTAGGGATGGGATTTCCACTTTGAGGGGTAATACCGCCTCTAATCCATAGACTAGGGAGAAAGGAGTGGCTCATGTAGGTGTTCTCACACTAGTTCTATATGCCCATAATGCGGGACTAAGTTGTAAATGCCAGTCTCGCCCTGATTCGTTCACTATTTTCTTCAAGATTTTCAAGATTGTATTTTTTGTAGCTTTGTCTTGGCTGTTCCCTTGAGGGTAATAAAATTAGGATAACCCTTGTTTGATATGGAATTATTCTCATAGCTCTTCAACATACTTGTTCTTGAAAGGTGTACCATGATCTATCAGGATAGTTTGAGGGATCCCGTATCGACAGATAATGTGGTTAAGTATGAACATTTCTATTTGCTTTCCAATTATGTAAATGAGAGGAATTGCTTCCACCCACTTAGTGAAGTACTATGTTGCTGCTATGATGTATTTATGTCCATTTTCTAAAGAACGTGTAATTTTGCCCACTAGGTCAAATCCCCACATGGAAAATGGTAATGGTGATGTGATAGGATTTAGTTCCTGGGCTGGTGCATGGATGAGGTCTCCATGAATCTGACACTGTCTACACCTTTGTACATGTTTTTGTGCATTTGTCTCTATTGTGGGCCAATAGTATCCCATGCGGATGATCTTCTTAGCTAAGTTGTTTCCACCTCCGTGGGTTCCACATATTCCTTCATGTACCCCATTTAAAGTTTTCTGGGATTCCATGGAAGTGAGACATTGTAGTAGTGTTCCATCTAGGCTTTGTCTATATAAAGTAGTTGAGAGGATGGTATACCTAGAGGCTTGGCATATGAGGGACTTTCTCTGGTTCCTAGACAAGTTGTGAGGTAAGACACTATTTTGGAGATAGTTATAGACATCTTGGTACCATGGGGATTTAGGACCAACAAGGATGCATGTTGATTCCATGATTGATGCTTGATGTGATGGCACCAAGAGTTTCTCTACTATAAATTGGAATCTTGTTTCATTTCCTGGCATATCAATCAATGATGCTATGGTAGCCATCGCATCTACAACTTTGTTCTGTGCTCGTGGTACTTGTTCAGAGAAGATGTAATGGAACTTGGTGCATAGTGTTTCCATCTATGCTCTGTATGGTATGAGCTTCTCATCTTTGGTCATATAATCATTTTTGAATTGACTGATGATCAACTATGAGTATCCAAAGACCTTAAGGTTCTTGATTCTCCATTAAATTGTTATTTTTAAACCAATGACCAGTGCCTCATATTCTGCTATGTTGTTGGTACACGGGAAGTTTAGTTTGAAAGACTTTGGAATTGTATCATGATCTGGAGTAATAAGCACTATCCCTTCCCCCACATCATGGTTCATACATGATCCATCAAAATATAGTTTCCATACCTCGATCGCTGGTTGTAGTGTCATCATAGATTCATCAGGAAAGTCAGATATAATAGGTTGATGGTCCTGAATAGGTGCCTCTACTAGTTGATCCGTGATCACTTTCCCTTTAATGGCCTTTCTATCTACATACTCAATATCAAACTCACTCAAGATCATTACCCACTTTTCCAGTCATCTAGTGAGAGCTTCTTTTCTTAGGAGGTACTTTAAAGGATCAATATGTGCGATCAACTTTGTTTGGTGACTCAACATATAATGTCTCAGCTTCTGGGAAGCAAAGACAATTGCAAGGCATGAATTCTCAATTGGTGTATAGTTGAGCTCATATCCAACCAATGATCTTCTTAGATAGTAGATGGCCCTCTCCTTACCTACATCATCATGTTGTGCAAGGAGTACACCTAATGCTGACTCTGTCACTGAGATATACAAAAGAAATGGTCTACCTTGGACTGGTGGCACCAATATAGGAGACTTGAGAAGGTAGTCCTTGAATAATTGTAATGCTTGATTGCATTGCTCTATCCATATGAATTTGGTGTCTTTGTGCAATATATGTTGGAATAGATGGCACTTGTTTGCTAGCTAAGCTATGAAGCACGTGATTGATTGGAGCCTTCCTTGTAACCCTCTTAGTTGCCTCAGGTTCAATGGTGGAGGCATGTCCAATATTGCTTTGACTTTCGCTGGGTCTACTTCGATTCCTCTATGTGACACTATGAACCCCAGTAGCTTTCTTTCTATGACACTGAAGGCACATTTCTTTGGGTTTAGATGAACCTTGAATTCCTACATTCTGTCAAAAATTGGTCCCAATACTTGTAGATGATCCTTGCGAAGCATTGACTTGGCTAGTATGTCGTCCACATAGTCTTCCATTGTTTTTTGGATGAGATCATGAAATATAGTTGTCATAGCCCTTTGATATGTTTCTCTGGCATTCTTTAGACCAAACAGCATGACATTCCAACAATATGTCCCCCAAGGACATGTGAAAGTTGTTTTGTGTTGGTCCTCTGGTGCGATCCTTATCTTATTATACCCTAAAAATCCATCCATGAGTGATAGAATTTGATGTCAAGTGGTTAAATATACTATCATGTCAATGTTAGGTAAAGGAAAGTCATCTTTGGGAAAAGTTATGTTGAGATCCCTGAAGTCTATGCAAATCCGTATCTGACCACTATGATTTGTAACTGGTACCAAGTTAGATATCTAGTCTGCGTATGGTATAGGTCTTATGAACTTAGCATCCAGGAGCTTCTTCAACTCTTCCTTGACTAGCAATGCAACATGGGGATGCATATTTCTCAGCTTCTTCTTGATTGGTTTGGCATTGAGTAGCAATGGGAGATGATGTAATACTAGCTCTGGATCTAACCCTGGCATATCTGAGTAGGACCATGTGAAATTGATCATCCTTGCTTTAAATAAGTTGATAAACTATTCTCTCTCCTCAAGGGTGAGTGATTTTTTCAAGTATATGTTCTTTGGGTTCTTTTCATCTCCCAAATTGACTTCCTCTATTTATTCTACTAGAATGTTGATCTCTCCTCTGTCAAGGGGAGGAGTTCCTTCTTTCCATCTTCCAGCACCTAAGTGAGGTTTTCGCTAGAAGATGCATCTTGTTTTAGCTTTTTATCATTATTTTGTTCTTTTTTCTTTTGTGGACTGGAAAGAGGAGCTTCCTCCCCAAAATATGCTGCTCTATCGAGGTCAATGGAGAAGAATGCCTTGTGGTCTCCTGATGGAATGCCTTCCCTAAATCCCATGAAATAAATAATAGCCTCATCATTCTCGAAGACATCTAAATCACGTGGTCCTTTTTGATCCCACTCTATTAGATCTAGGTGTACAAGATAGATACTTTCATGGCTATTTGACTCTAGTTGACTGAAAGGGCCTACAGATATGGTTCCTACAAAATTGGACTGTGACGTGGATGTGCCACTTGAGGTTTGATAAATGAAATGCTTATCTATGCAGGGTTTTTTTGCAATGGATAGTTGGTCAAATAAGTCTTCTAGGTTTATCATAGTGTCTGACCAAGGGGAATAATCTGGGATCAATAGTTTAGAGTCATGAAAGGATCTCCACTCATACTCATGGGAGTCGGTCTCGATAGAACGGTCATCAGATGTCTCACTTCCTTGGTTATTGTTGATTGCTATGTGGAGGTCTAATCGGGTTTGTGTGGTTCCCTCTTCGGTGGGCAACAATTGTGCTAATATTTTACTTATCAAGACATGTTCTGTGTTTTGCCCCCGGTGCATCTCTGCTATTTGTTCTTGATTGAATTGGATGTCTTGGATCACAGGATTTGTTCTTTGTTTTCCATAACCCAACTCTCTCATGTTTCTTTGGGTTGTAGGTAGAGAAAATTCCATTATGCCTTGTTGTCTTGCCCCTAGGCCAATTGTACCATCATACCCAAATATTTGTAACATTGTATAACCATTACCATAGTTTGAAAAGGGTAGGGTTTGTCTAATTGTTTCTTGTGGGTCTTAGTATAACCATGTACTGATATTTTGTTCAAATGGATTTTCTTCCACTATGTCTCCCCATCGGACAAAGGTTGTGGGTGGACATCTAAATAGAACAAGATGTGGATTTTATGTTGTAATAACAGGTTCTGGCATGCCATAAGTTCTCGGGCTCTGAGGCATGTGTGTGATGCTGAAAGCCTCTTCATATATGTACTCACCATAGCCTTTGTTGATGATGGATATTTTTCCCGCTTTCTGTGTGACATCTTTAAGATTTGAATCTTAAGAGGAAGGAATACTTGCATCTTGGTTAATGACTATCTTTCCTTCTATCTATGTGACATCCTTGGGATTTGAATCTAAAGAAGATGGGATGCTTGCATCTTGGTTTGAGGGTACTTGGTTATCAGTGCTGATTTGGATAGCATTAAAGTATTGGAAAGGATTGGGATCTCCCTCTGTGATGATTTCCTCTCCCTGGTGTGGGAACTTAATTCATTGATGGTATGTCAAAGGTACGGCTTGCATTTCATGTATCTAGGGTCTCCCTGGTAGCATGTTGTATCCCAACTCAAGATCCAAGATCTAGAAGGGAGTGTTTTTGACCACTGGACTGATACAGACAGGTAGAATGATAATACCTTTAGAGAAACTTTCCTCTTCATCATAAGCTATAATATTTATCCTCCTTGTGACATCAATGCTTGATTCTGAATAGCCTAGTTTCTTGATTAACTTTAGATTACATATTTTTAACCCAACTCCACCATCAACAAAGACCCTATGGATAGCGCTTATATGGACCTGGACAAGTAAGTGAAAAGGATCATTATGTAGGGGTTTATGTGGTGGCACATCATAGTCCATGAATGTGGCATGTTTGTTAGAAGCTATATGGTTAACCATCGTTTGGAAGATCTCAGGTGTTATGTCCCTTGGGACAGTTGCATTCTAAAGGGCTTGGTCAAGTGCCAGTTTATGTTGTGGAGATATGCACAATAGGTCAAACATGGAGATCTAGGTAGGTGTGCTCTTTAGTTGATCCACTATGCTTGGCTGTGGATCTAAGTTTTCTTTAGGATTGGAAAATATAGTAGATGAGGATGGTACTCCTTTCAAGATGACTTTGGCATGACGCATTGTTATAGCACATTTGTTACCTTGGTCTTTGATAGTGATCGTAGCCACATGGCTATCTGAAGGATTGAGGCAATTGATAACATTGTCACTGTTGGCATATGTATAGTTGACTTGTTTTGCCTATCCACCAGACCCAGAGGCTTTTCCCTTGTTGTGATCATGAAATGTATCATTAAAGATAGTGTGATCAGTTGTTCCTTTGGTTTGAGTATTTGTCACATTGATGACCCCTGTGTCAATAAAGTCTTGGATAGCATGTTTCAATCAGTAACAGTTGGATGTTTTATGTCCTTTCACCTGATGAAACCCGCAGAATTCCTTGTCATTATACCACCTTGGTTGGATTGCATCCTATTCAAAGTCCCTAATTTCTGCGTGAGTGATAGTGTTTGATTGTATCAACTTGCATAAAGTTGATTCTATCGGCTCTCCCAATGGTGTGAAATCTCGTTGCTGGAATTGAAACTGTGGTCTGTGTTGATTCTGTTGTTGACTATTTGACATAGCGGTGACTTGTAAAGGGGGAGGTTGGTTTTGGGTGTATGCCTGTTGAGTGGGCCCTGTGGGTTTTTGGTTGGCCATAGGTGCGGCTTGCAGTGACACCTTGGGTTGTGCATAGTTGACTGTCTTCACATCAATGACACCATTGCTAGTGACATTTTTGTTTTTGTTCCACCACTTAGCTTTGTCTGTTGCATTTTTGTTTGTATTTGTTTGTGTTGGATCTACAAGGATTTCTCGTTTGACTAAGTTCTACTCACAAAAAACTCCTCATTCGATGAGTTGTGTGAAGTTCAGAGCTAACTATAACTCTGTTGTGAATGACATGTCTCAAATTAGATTGTCAACAAACATGACTATTAAGTCTTGTTCAGGCATATCATATGTTATGCGGTTTGTCATATTCCCCCATCTCTATAGGAACTTCACAAAATACTCCATCCTTCTGTTTGATATCGCAAAGGTCCTTGATGCTAACCTTGCACTAGATGTTATGATGGAAGTGAGCTATGAACTTTTAAGCTAGTTCTCCCCAAGATTGAATGCCATGAGGTAAATGTGAGAACCATTCCATTTCTGGTCTGGAAAATCTTTGTGGGATTAGTCACATTAAATATGTCTCATGATGGGTGACTTCGATGCAACTAGCAAAAAACTCTCGGATATGTTCAATACGGTTGGTATTGTTGGAAAATGACAATGCTAGAAATTGTTATTTTTTCATTGCTGTCAAACCTTAACTAGTGAGACTATTGTTATCTGTTTGAGTACCATATCTATTGTTGATGAAGAAGATTTAACAAGAATACCAAGTGAATGGTTGAGTTAAGGAAACTAAAAGGGTACTTGATTAGTTGGCACTCTGGCAAAGTAATTAGTTGTTTTTCTTTCAAAGATAGTTTTTCTGGCTATTCTGTGGCAAGAAAGTTTTGGCTTGTGCCGAGAAAAGTTGCTTGTGCCGAGTAAAGTTGTTCGTGATGAGAAAAGTTGTTCAATAACGAGCACCATTGAAATTGCTGAGTGAAAATAGTGATGTTGGCCGACTTACAGTAATTGGATTAATGATGAGATTTGAGATCTCTGGCCGACTTAGTTAATTTTATTGGGATATGTAATGTTAATTAAATATTGATCCACATCATTTAATGTATGGGTAACCGTAATTAATGCATGGTTTCAAGATTTAATTAGAGACTACTTTGGAGAAGTAAATGTAATGCAAAGATGGAATGATCCATTGGATCTGACCTAGCCTAAGATCTACGATCTTTTTTAAGCGGAAAAAGATTTATCTGACCTAGACAGAGAGGTATATGATAACCTCAAGGGGTTATTCTTAAAGTGTGGTTGAATGGATGTGTATGAAAAAAGGATTGCATAGTTGATTTATTGTTTGGCATGATCTAGTAGAGAAGGCTAAATACAAAAGTAGAGAGTTGCATGTGTGATTGCTTGATGGATTTCCAAGCATATTAGAAGGTTGAGATGACAATGTAGGCTATCCAGTAAGTTAACATCAAAGCTGTAATTAGATATAAATTTGCAAAGTAAGTTGTATGTACCATATCACAACTGCTAATTAATTTCTTACCATTGTATCAGTTAAATCCTTTAACAAAGTTGAATTAATAGTCATTTGTATAAATCCTCTAACAAGGTGAAATTCAGATTGGAATGTTCTAAGTCCTCTAACAAGGCCACTCCTGACAGGGTGATTAAATCATTTAACCAGGTCACACCTAGCAGTGTGTTATTGTAACCTTTAACAGGGTTGGCTCCTCATAGGGCATCACTTCAGAAGAGTGAAAAATTGGTAGCATGTTAGTGGTGGTTTTTCCCATATTGGGTTTCCATGTTAAATACTTGTGTCAACTTGTGTGAATTCTTATGGTTTTCTTTACTGTTATGTTTCTACAAGCTAATTTCAATTGACAGTAAACTGCTTGATTAAAGTTGTTGACTTATGCTACTGTTGCCGAGTAGACCTGAAATACAGAAAGTTTTATTTTCTACATCTAGACCTGAGGATAACTAATTCACCCCTCCCCTCTCAGTTATTCTAAATTCATTCTAACAATTGGTATCAGAGCTTTGGTCTCCTGAAAATAGTTTGAAGGTACTTGGAGTGAAAAGATCAAGATGTATAAGAAGGAGGTTCCTAAGCTGAATAAAGATAACTTCCCTGCATGGCAGATTCTGATGAAACTGTATTTGGCTGGTATTGGAGATAATGCTAAGTGACTTATTGAACATGCCTATGTACCACCTACTGCTTCTCTCATTGCTGCATAACTAAAAGAAAAGCAAGAGCACAATCAAGAAATTTTTGAGATTGCCTCCTCATTGAGCTATTCAGAGTTTGATGATATAAAGAGCTGCTCAAATGCAAAGGAGATGTGGGACAAAATTGCAACTATCTATGGTGGAGAAAAAAATGTGCTAAGAGCTAAATAAAAAATTCTAAGAGGTAAGTTTGATGAGATGAAAATGCAAGAAGGTGAAAATGTCATTCAGTACTATGGTAGAGTAAAAGAAGTTGTAAATGCCATTAGAGGGGCTAATGGAACAATTGATGAGAATGCCATTATGAGCAAGGTACTGAGAAATTTACTTCCTATAAATTCTATTAGAGTTTTTGCAATTCAAGAATTGAGATATACTCCTAACAATAATCTGAATCTGGAAAATCTGATAGGCAAACTCACTGCATTTGAAATGTCAAATTATGATAACTACAATCCACAAGATATTGATTCTGCTTTTAGATCACAGCTGGTTCTCAATAAATATAAGAAAGGAAAGAAACATGTGGACAGTGATAGTGACACTTCTGATGATGATCTTGAAGAACTTGAAGCACTTATGGAAAAAAGACTATCCATAGGAAAAGGAAAATACAGAGGTAAACTTCATATTATTTGTTTTTCATGCAATAAAATTGGTCATATAGCTGCTAGATGCCCTGATAAGAATGAAAAAGATGAGAGAAGGGACAAAAAATACAAAGAATACAAAGACAGAAAGGATGAGCGAAACTTCAAGAAATATAAGGACAACAAAGACAAAGGTAAGAAATCTTGTTATATTGCTGAAGAAACTTCTGACAATGACATTGATAATTCTGATGACAATGATATAGAAGTTATTTATGTTACAATGAAAGAAGATTCTAATGATGATGATAAAAGTGCACTAATCTCTTATATGAGCAAAAATGATTGTTGGATCATTGACAATGGTTGTTCCCATCATATGACTGGTGACAAAGATAAGTTTGAAACCCTAAATCAATGTAAAGGAGGATATGTAAAATTTGGTAATGATTCACCATGTCTTATAAAAGGTAATGGATTGATTAACCTGACTGACAAAATCAGATGTGATGATGTGTATTGGGTTGATGGTCTTAAATACAATTTGTTAAGTGTTGCATAGCTGAACACTTCTAGTTACAAAGTTGAATTCCATCACAGAAAAGAAAAGATCTATGATTCTACTGGAGAACTAGTTGGAAGTGGTGATCAGACTAAAGGTAACTTATTTTATCTGTATTTATCTGAAGAAACATGTTTGTTTGCACAATACAATGATGTTTTGTTATGGAATAAGAGGTTGTGTCATGTGAACTTTGATAACTTGGTAAGCATAAGTAAACTGAAAAAGGTTAGAGGGCTACCTAAGTTAAAGAAACCTGAGAATGCTATGTGTAAACAATGTCAACTA
>MU227512.1:460537-489183 GCA_018584345.1 Thuja plicata | reverse complement strand
TGTTTCTCAAGGAAAAATATGATGCATTCCAGTTATTTAAATGGTACTTAGCTAAAGTTGAAAAGGAAACAGGAAAAAGTTTGAAATGCTTAAGATCTGACAGAGGTGGAGAGTTTATTTCTAATGATTTTAACCAGTTCTGCAATGATCGAGGCATAAAGAGACAGATGTCCGCACCCAGGACTCCTCCAAAAATGGTATTTCCGAACGAAGGAACAGATCTATCATGGACTATGCTAGAACACTAATAATGGAGAAAAATGTTGCACAAAAATATTGGAAAGAAGTTGTAAGTACTGCAGTCTATACATTGAATAGAGTTCAAGTCAAGAAAGGTATAGATGCTATACCTTATGAACTTTGGTATGGTTATGCACCTAGTGTTAAGTATTTTAAAGTATTTGGAAACAAATGTTTTATACTGAAAGATAACAAAAATGGAAAACTAGATGCTAAAGGTGAAGAAGGCATATTTCTTGGTTATTCAATGAAAAGCAAAGCATACAAATGTCTAAATTCTAATACTAACAAAATTGTTGAAAGTGCAAATGTAAGAATTGATAAGTTTGCAGAAAGAAATGAAGCTGAAAGTACACAAGAGCCTGAAAGCTACAGGTCATTCGTATATCTGGATGAGGAATATTCTAATTCACTACCTAAGACTACTATTGTACAATAGCATACACCTGCCGAGTCACAGAGTGGAGTTGCCGAGCAATTGGAAGTGAATGCCAAGCTATCTGATGGAGACGTCGAGTCACATAATCAACTAGAACTAACTATAGACAATGAACCTAAAGCAAGGACTGAGCCTACCCTAGCAAAATATGTGAGAAGAAATCAAAATTTTGATCAAATCATTGGATCAAAGGATTCTGCCATTATGAAAATAAGTAATTTTAAAAATGGCACACGTTTGTTATGTGAATTTGAGCCCAAAACAGTAAAAGATGCTTTAGAAAATGAAGATTGGATACAAGAAATGAATGAGGAAATTGAACAAATTGAGAAGAAAAAAACTTGGACACTTGTACCTAGGCTGAAGAATAAAAATGTAATTGGCACAAAGTGGGTATTCAGGAACAAACTGAATGAACATGGAGATGTGACAAGAAACAAAGCTAGACTGGTATGCAAGGGTTATGCATAGGAGGAAGGAATTGGCTATGGTGAAACCTTCACCCCAGTTGCAAGATTGGAATGTGTCAGAACCTTACTTGCATATGCAGCCTATAAAGGATTCAAAGTTTATCAGATGGATGTGAAATCTACATTTCTCAATGGTATCTTGGAAGAAGAAGTGTATATCGAACAAGCTGATGGTTTTACAGACCCAAACAAAAGGGATATGGTTTGCAGATTGCACAAAGCATTATATGGATTGAAGCAAGTTCCAAGAGCATGGTATGAGAGATTTCATAATTATCTGATCAAGATTGGATTTGCAAGAACCAATGACAACAACAACCTATACTTAAAGATAGAGCAAAGCAAAGGTACACTATTGGCTGAAATTTTTGTAGACGACATCATATTTAGTGGACAAGATGTGTTGTGTCAAAAATTTGCAACTTAGATGAAAACTGAGTTTGAGATGTCTATGTTTGGTGAAATAAAATTCTTTGTTGTTTTACAAATTTATCAAATGAAGAATGGTATCTATATCACTCAATCTAAATATATCAAAGAGATACTAAAAAATTTTGGAATGGAAGAGTCCAAACCAGTGAGTACACTCGTGGCTACTAGACAGAAGCTGACAAAAGATGATGACACAAAAGAAGTGAACCAAACACTCTACAAATCAATGATTGGAAAACTACAGTATGTTGTACACAGTAGACCTGATATTGCCCTAGTTGTTGGGATTGTTGCTAGGTTTTCTGCTAATCCCAAGGAAACTCACATGATGATAGTAAAAAGGATTCTAATATATTTGAAAGGAACTGATGACTATGGTCTATACTACAAAAAGAATGACAAGTTTGAACTCAGAGTTTACACTGACTCTGACTAGGCTAGAAATGTTGATGACAGGAAAAGAACTACTAATGGAGCATTTATTTTAGGAAAGAAATTGATCTCCTGGACAAGCAAGAAACATAAATGCACCTCACAATCTATAGCTGAAGCTGAGTATGTGGCAGCAATAGTTAACTGTTCTAACATTGTGTGATTGAAGATACTACTGAAAGGTATGAAGGAAAAAATCACTGACCTAGTTGTCATATATTGTGATAACACAAGTGCTATCAATATTTCTAAAAGTCCTGTGATACACTCAAAAACAAATCATATAGCTATCAAGTATCATTACTTGAGGGAGCTAGTTCAGAGTAAAGAAGTGAGACTAGATTATGTGAACACTAAAGAATAATTAGCAGACATACTCACAAAAGCACTACCCAACGATGCTCATGAGTATCTAAGAGGTAAATTGGGGGTGATTCCCCTAACTGAGGCTAATTAAGTTTTGTATGGTACTGTTGCATCAAATATTACATTCATAATATTTGACACATTGATGCACAGTAAGTCACACTTTAGGATGTTGTCTAAAGTTGTGAAGATGAACAAGGACAGAAAAGAAAAATCAGTCATAATCAAGATGATAGGATCATTATGATACTGAATATCTACATGATAAAGATATTGTCATCTTTGGCATTGTTGTCAAAGAGGGAGAGATTACCTATATAGAGGAAGAAGTTGAGGAAAAGATTGTTGAGAAAGAGAGATTACAAAGAAGGAAAGATTACATAGAGGTAGAAGTTACTATTGAAAACATTAAAGTGATTATCTACTTAGAGGGAGTCTATAGATGATTAGACACAGATGATTACAGTGTGATTATAGACACAAAGGGAGAAATGTTTTACATATAAGAATCAGAATGAAGCTAAAGACATTAATGAATATTCATTCATATCAAGGAACACAGGTGAAATTTTTTTTTTGGATTGGTTGGTAACTATGCTTGTTAAATCATTGTTTTAATATTTTTTGTTTCCATCAATGCCAAAGAGGGAGGTTGTTGGAAAGTGACAATGCAAGAAATTGTTATTTTGTCATTGTTGTCAAACCTTAACTAGTGAGACTATTGTTATCTGTTTTAGTACCATATCTATTGTTGATGAAGCAGATTTAACAAGAAGACCAAGTGAATGGTTGAGTTAAGGAAACTAAAAGGGTACTTGATCACTTGGCACTCTGGCAAAGTAATTAGTTGTTTATCTTTCAAAGATAGTTTTCTGGTTGTTCTGTGCCGAGCAAGTTTTGGCTGTTGTCGAGAAAAGTATCTTGTGTCGAGTAAAGTTGTTTGTGATGAGAAAAGTTGTTCAATGCTGAGCACCATTGAAATTGCCGAGTGAAAACAGTGATGTTGGCCGACTTAGAGTAATTGGATTAATGATGAGATTTGAGATCTTTGGCCGACTTAGTTAATTTTATTGGGATGTGTAATGTTAATTAAAGAGTGATCCACATTATTTAATGTATGGGTAACTATAATTAATGCATGGTTTCAAGATTTAATTAGAGACTACTTTGGAGAAGTAAATGTAATGCAAATATGGAATGATCCGTTGGATCTGACCTAACCTAAGATCTACGATCTTGTTTAAGCAGCAAAATATTTATCTAACCTAGAAAGAGAGGTATATGATAACCTCAAGGGGTTATTCTTAAAGTGTGGTTGAATGGATGTGTATGCAAAAAGGATTGCATAGTTGATTTACTGTTTGGCATGATCTAGCAGAGAAGGCTGAATACAGAAGCAGAGAGTTGCATGTGTGATTTCTTGACAGATTTCCAAGTAGATCAGAAGGTTGAGATGACAATGCAGGCTATCTAGTAAGTTAAAATCAGAGCTGTAATTGGATCTGAATTTACAAAGTAAGTTGTATGTACCAGATCACAACTACTGATTACTTTCTTACCATTGTATCAGTTAAATCATTTAACAAGGTTGAATTAACAGTCATTTGTATAAATCCTCTAACAAGGTGACATTCAGATTGGAATGTTCTAAGTCCTCTAACAAGGCCACTCCTGACAGGGTGATTAAATCCTGTAACCAGGTCACACCTAGCAGTGTGTTATTGTAACCTTTAATAGGGTTGGCTCCTCACAGGGCATCACTTTAGAAGAGTGAAAACTTGGTAGCATGTTAGTGGTGGTTTTTCCCATATTGGGTTTCCACGTTAAATACTTGTGTCAACTTGTGTGAATGCTTATGGTTTTCTTTACTGTTATGTTTCTACAAGCTAATTTTAATTGAGAGTAAACTACTTGATTAAAGTTGTTGACTTATGCTACTGCTGCCGAGTAGACCTGAAATACAGAAAGTTTTATTTGCTACATCTAGACCTGAGGATAACTGATTCACCCCTCCCCTCTTAGTTATTCTAAATTCATTCTAACAGGTATTGCCCCTATATTTGTTGAATTTTGGTATCGAGAAGTGATTTGGGAATGGAGACGTGTGGAGAGAATGATCAAAGGGGTATGGGTATAAATCCTCTGTGGTGTAGGATTTATTTTGCCCCTGATTTTGCATATCTATCATTTGGGTTTGAAGGGTTTGTATTTGCTACAGTAACATGTCCGTTTGATATTAAGGTTGGTGTGTGAGGATGTTCCTTTGTGTTGTAGTAGGTATGAGGCTACGCCTCTGTGTCGCTTGAGTAGGAACATAGGATTTCATCCTGGAGACTTGATATTGATTTCCCACTGAGTGATTTGTAAATGGGGGCACATGGTTAGCCCATGGTGGGTTTTGATGCGTTTGTTGTTGTGGTTGAAACTGGGGTTGATATTTTTTCTACTGAGATTAGATTTGAGGCAATTGAAGTTGGGGTTGTTGTTGCGGGGGTGGGATTTGAGGCAATTGAAGCTGGGGTTTCTGTTGCGGGGGTTGGAATTGCGGCAACTGAAGCTGAGTTTGTTTTTGCGGGGTTTGGAACTGAGGCAACTGAAGCTGGGGTTGTTGTTGTGGAGGTTGGATTGATGTCTGAATGGGAAAAGGTGTAGCCTTGGGTGGGCATTGTCTATAAGTTGTAACTACAGAGATGGATCACTGTGGGTATGAAGTGTTGATCCCAAGACTAGTATGAATTGACTATAGTAGTGGCATAGTTTCAGAATAGTTGGTGTTTGATGTAGGCTGAGAGCTTGATTGCACCGGACATGTGACCAAACATGGGAACATACTAGTAACCATAGGTGCACTTAGTTGCGATCCTGTCATGTTTTGAGTGGAAGATGTGTTGGCCTGGTTCGTGTCATTGGTTTGACTGGGTATCATCTGTGTCAAAGTGGATAATACCAATGGTGGGAAGATTTGCGAGACAACAGGAAGTATCTGAGGAGGATGAGTAGTGTTTTTCCTATGAGAGGGTTTTCAGGCCATATGGTCGATACACTAAATTCAGTGGGGAGTTTGACTCCCTTCTTTATCAGCATGGCTAAGAAGTGTTCAGGATTCCTCTCTACAATAGCGTCAACTACTTGTGTGGAATAAGCATCTTTCTCTATATCCTCTAGTTCCTCTTATGTCACATTTTGGAAAAGAGCTACCCCACGGGGTTGTTCAATGAACAGAGTAGAACTGGTGTTTACAAAAGGATCATTCTCTTTCTCTATTTCCCAAGTGGGGAATCGGTTGATATATGACTCATCAGGTTGTATTCTAGCCTTATAACTTGTGTAAGGCCCTCCATGAGGTGATTGAGACATAGTGTGGTCCAGGTTTTGTAAATAAAACAAGTGATATAAAACAAACAAGGAAGAAAAATCCTTTCTAAGGAAGTTCGAGTTATGTTTTGGACAAGGGTAATTCTTAGTATAGATTTTGATATATCTTGATCTCAAAGTGGTGATGATGTAAAAAGATAGGATTTTTTTTACCTTTTCTTTGGACAAAGTCACTTTGATAAAGATGATGATGTTTGATATGATGAGATCAAGGTATTTCGAGTCTGAGCTTTCAAACTAACAATGTTTTAGACAATAATCATGTTTTTTAGAGAAGGGGTGATCTTTAATGTTTAGAGATTCACACAATGTTCTTTACATTTTCCTGGGATAGACACTAGTTTTGGACACAAAATTGAAAGTTCTCTCAAGGTTTTTAGGTCAAAATAGGAATAAAGTATCTCTGGTCAATTGCGGTACAACTCCACTGATTGTGGTAAAGTAAATAGTTGATTGTGGTAGTTTATCGCTGATTGTGGTAATAAACAAGACAATTGTGGCAATAAACAAGTTTACTTCGGAAGACTTCCTTTAATTGCGGCACAATGCAGGAAATTGTGGTAAATGAGAAACAGTCTCAAAAAGAGTAAAAGATGGATATCACTGCTTGACAATTTTGAAATTTTTGGAACAATGCTTCTCATTTGCAAGATAATTGATGTTGACAACCCTAGACTTTAACATGTTTGACTTGTTTTGACAGTTTGGATGTTTTGTTTTGCATTTTCAGAAACTAATCAAAGGAACAAGCATGACAGACACTGTGTTTTGAAGAATGAAGACTGAAAATGTGTATGTTCTACAACTTTTTCAAGTTGCAAGGTTATCACGAGGTCTCAACAATGAACAGTCAGATTAATCTAGGTCAATGGCTTCAGAATACAATGTTATAGGCCTAATGCTTGAATGTATGTTAGCTCACACAGAAATTGTCACACTACTAGGACACGAAGTTCCACGATGTAGGTGCCCATGTTTTTGTCATTTCCAGGTATTATTTTCGTGGAGTGAAGATCTCTTTCACTACACAAATACCATGGGACACATATGTTGGAGATCTTGGAGGGAAATTCTACAACCCCTTGCACTATAATAAGGTACCTGTTCATAGGTAAAATGGGTTTGCCTCTAATTAATCAAGGTTGTAGTAAGGGTTTGTGGTGTCTCTCCAATCGGTTTGTGTTTGTGTGACTCACTTAAGAGCCTAGTTGATCACGTTGGCTCCTTAGGGATATTCACCTGATCTAGACTATTACCAACACACCTCACCCGAGCTTGGCAAGATAAGATGGAACTTTAGTTTGCACCTTGTTTATATACTGATCGGAAGGATAACTAGTTTAAGGTCATTCTCCAAGGAAGAAGTGCATTCCCCGAATAGGCCTTTCTAAAAAGTATAAAGGTTTCTAATCTAAAAGTTTGTGCAAATGCACCTAAAACTCCAAACACACGTTAAATTGCTTAAACTACAAAAGTTTGAAATGTGAACTAAGCTACACCACCATATAAGCACCAATGTTCAATTTTAAGCCCAAAAGTAGGTGTTGATTGCTTGTTAAATTTTAATGCACCAATTTGAGAGAATTTTTTGCCTTGTTCAATTTTAGTCTCCACGTCAATTTTAAGCCCAAATCTGGAGTGTGAAATGTGAGATATTTGACAAACACTGTTCTTTTTAAACCCAAATTGACAAGTGAATTCCTTTTAGTTTACTTTTCTTAAACAGGTTAGTATCAAAAAGGATTTTTTTCAAAATTATGAAACTTTGAAACAATGAATGATACTTATTGACAACTTACCCTTCTTATTTATGGGAACCCATCATCCTGCAATAAAATAATGAAAATATCAGATCCTCAGATTGCAAGATAAAGATGTTTTCCCCCGATGCACAATTTTGCAGGCGATTGCGGTAATGCACAAGAAATTTTGGTAAATAATAGGCGATTGCAGCCTAGAAATATTGATTGTGGAAAAACACTTCTACTTGCGGTAAAGCACAATCAACTATGGTCTGGATTGGTCGATTGTAGTCCCAGGTGGTTTTTGTTAGAGTAATAGTCTATTAGGTTATTGATTAAATCATTATGATCTAATTACTAACTCACCTATTCACTCTAGTTTTCTTTAGCTAACCTTAGGGTTTCCCTTTTAGGGTTTCATGATTCCTTTATAAGGATTCACTTCTTTAGTTTTATTAAGGAGATTGTATTTTGTATTCATTTTGTTGATAATAGAAGTTTATTCTTTCAACATGGACATCATGTCTCTGGATTTTTGGCCGCCATAGCTTCTTCTCTTTTTTGTCTTTGCTTCTACTTTGTGATAGGTTTGCATGCAGGTGTTCTTGGGAGAATAGGGAATTTCCTATTTCTAACATGGTATCAGAGCCATCATGCAGTTGTTTGTTCTTATTTTATTGAAACAAGCGAGGGTTTGAAGTTCTCTAGTCTTTTCTGGTATTTTTCATTGGTTCTGGGGGGTCTTTATTATTTGGAGCACTTTGGACCAAAACCAACCTCATGGTTGCGTCTGAAAGGCCCAAAAACTCTAGAATCCATATAAGGCACATCCGTTTTGGACACTGGAGTGTCTGCGAGAAATTTTTTGGCCTTCTAGGGCCGTACGGGCATAGTTTTTGAGGAAAAAAATTTAAAAAAAACATTATTTTCTAATTTTTTTTGGCATTTTTTGGGCGCGCTGCCTGCGCACCACCCCTGGCCCACTGCGCCGCCCAATGGCCACCGCGCCACCACCCGGCCGCCACCGCCACCAGCCCCCGCCTCCTCTGCGCCCCCGCGCCGCCCACCGCTCTAGCCGCGCCACCGCCTAGGCCCCCTCGGGATTTTTAACCCTGTGGCTGGTCTTATGGGCAACCAGGAGCCCCAACCTACCCCCAGCACGTGCCATGCGCGTGGGGGCCCATTTTTTTAGCCCCTAGGGCTTAAAAATAGGTTTTTAGAGCTTTTTTGGGCCCTTATCACCTTTTTCGCTCTATCTGGAGCATATGGAGGCATTTTTTGGACTTTGTTATATCGTCAGAAAGCTCTTTTCGACTATGGTGATTAGGATTTTTGGCTCTACTTTTTTGATAGCATTTTTTGCTGTTGAAGTCAGATTTTTGTTTTTGCCTTTCGGGAGCCATATCTGGCTCATCCGAACTCCATTTTTGGAAAACCAAATATCATCGGAAAGCTGGTTCAGTGAACTATTCAGTTGTAGGGGTATTTTTTCCAGATTTTGCTCCAGGTTATCTCTCCTCTGAGTTTGGAATTTTTTGCACTCTGATAGATTACTTGGGTTTTACAAGTCCTGGGATCTCTTCTACTGTACTTCTGGCTCACTCTTCTTTCTGACTTCTGAGCTTGTTGCTTCTCTTCTATTGCATCTTTTTTCTGTAAATGCACTATGATAAAGTGCCTATTTCTGCATTTCTGGGATCTTGTACATCCTATGTGTTTTTGTACTTGCACTCTGTTATAAAGTGACATGGGGGTTATGATGTTATGCCATTTTAGGCTCATCCACCTTTGTCAAGTGAGCGTACCTTCCACGACATTAACCCATGTTGTGTGTTGGTGACATCACCCTTTATCCTATGTTTGTACTTCTGTTGCACTATTGGTGTTCCTAGTTCTTCTTTCTGCAGATGTTTCTAGCATTGCATTTCAGTGTTCCTATCACCTCTCCCTGTTTAGCATTATGGGGGGGTTCACCTATTGGTTCTATTGCTTCCTTGGTTTGATTGATCAACTCTTCAGACATTGTCTTCTCTACCTGGTCATGCACTTCAGTGGGGGTTCCAACAGCTTCCTCTGGCATAGTTTACAGCTTCAAGCTCCGGAGATGCTTCCTGCTCATTATTTTTCCTCTTTTTGGGACTTTCCCTAGATTGAAGGCTCAGTTTCCTTCATCTAGTTTATTTCTTGTACTTGGGTACCTGATCAGGCCTTGTTGTCGGGACCCATCTTTCCTACTTTCTACAGTAGTTTCCTAGGTTTTTTCTTCTCCCTAAGCTTATCTTCAAGGGGGTGTTAGAGTAATAGTATATCAGTTTATTAATTAAATCATTATGATCTACTTACTAACTCACCTATTCACTCTAGTTTTCTTTAGCTAATCTTAGGGTTTCGTGATTCCTTTATAAGGATTCACTTCTTTTGTTTTATTAGGGAAATTGTATTTTGTATTCAATTTGTTGATAATAGAAGTTTATTCTTTGAACATGGATATCATGTCTCTGGCTTTTTGGCCGCCATAGCTTCTTCTCTCTTCTGTCTTTGCTTCTACTTTGTGACAGGTTTGCATGTAGGTGTTCTTGGGAGAATAGGGCATTTCCTATTTCTAACAGTTTTTCCCTTAGCAGTGTTTCCACATTAAAAATCTATGTTTTAATGTGTATGGATGTGTTGGATTGTTATTTTTATTTACACATTACTTTATATGCATTGATCGGTAATCATAGTATTTGTTTTACTGCTACTCGGTAGATGAGTTTGAGATCACAGTTTATATTTCACCTAGTTGATTTATATGTTTAAAAATGTTTTTATATACATCTGGGAGTATTGGGGATTATAGGATAATTGGAGCTAACTAATTCACCCCNATTCCCCCCCCCCCCCCCCCCTCTTAGTTATCTAATAATTGGTATCAGAGCATACAGTGCTTAGAACAAAATTGTTTAAGGACTTAAGCTAAAATTACAAGATGTATAAGAAAGATGTGGCTAAGCTAAACAAGGACAACTTCTCAACATGGAAGAGAAAAATGAGACTATATCTTTCAGGGATTAGAAATTATGTAACACAATAATTGGATACCGAGTTCACCTTACCTATTGGACCTTTGACTGTTAATCAGTTGAGAGAAATACATGAACATAATACTATGATGATAGAGCTTTCTTTTTCACTATCTGATGCTGAATTTAAGGATATCAACACATGTACATCAGCCAAGTAGATATGAGACCAGCTTACACTAGTTCATGGAAGAGATGTAAATGTGTAAAGAGCTAAAGATGAAAGTCTTAGAGGAAGTTTTGATGACATGAGAATGAAAGAAGGAGAAAACATATCACAGTATAGTAACCGAATCAAGGAGTTTGTGAATGCTATTTGTGGAGCAGGTGGAGTTATTCATGAAGATACTATTGTAAATAATATTCTCAAAAATTTATTGCCTATTTATGCTATTAGAGTCTCTGCAATACATGAAATGAGAGAAGCACCTGGAAATAATATTACAATTGATAGTCTAGTCGGTAGGCTGATTTCATTTGAGCTGAAATATTTTGACAACAGTTTTGTTCCTGCTATTGAATTTGCATTTATGTCATCTTTAAAAATTAGTAAATATGGTAACAAACACATGATAAGTGTATGCCTCATTTTCATGATTCGTGATTCCCAAGCTTTCCAAAGGCAAGGGTTAGTAGAAAAGGTTTTAGAAATGATATAAATCAAGTACACAAGAACTACTAAAATGAATAACTTGAAACGTAACCAATAAAATGTACAAGCACAAGAAAGGAAAACAAATGAATGCAAACCCCGAAGTGCTTGAATCTTCTATTGTCTCTCTCTACTCCTTCTGAAACTTTGTTCTTGATGCTTAGCATTGGTGTGGGAAATTCTGTGACTTGAGAAGTGTCGAGAATTTGCTAATTGAAACGAGTGTGATCACAAGATGGCTTGAATGCTAGAACCAAACTGACATAGTAATGGCGCACGAGAGCTTGAAATCCTAGATCCTTCAAATGGTTATGAAGGGTTTATTATATAAGAATTGGTGATGATATGAATGGTTGAGATCAATTCCAGAGATAGGGAGATGAACGGTTGAGATTAAAAGGAATTGGAGAAGCCATTAGTAAACTCCACCTCTTCATTTGGTAAAGAGGAGATAGAGTTTGGTTGACTGAAGAGCTAATGGTGAGTTACCTTTTTGAACTGAAGAGGTGGGTGAATTTACCCATGTGCACTGGGGAGATGGGTGGAGTAACCCATGTGATCTGATTGGAGTTATCTCTTTGAAGATAAATGAATATTTAATTCATTTATTGAATTAAAGTTTCAACATGTGAGATAATTGAATTCCTTTTTATTTTAGAATTACTTTATTGAATGAAATTAAATTAATTTAATTGGAAGAATTTAATTAGTAAGTTTAAATATTTGAATTTAAACTATTGGAAATTGAGATTAACTAATTAATTAATGGTAATTAATCAATTAAGGTTAATTAATTAAATAAAATTAATTATTTAATTAATTTTGGGAATTTGATTAGATGATTTGAGGAATGAATTTAGAGGAAAATAGGTGATTAATTAATGATTAAAAACCATTAATTAATAGATGAAAATTAGTGTTTTTAATTTAAAGTCGCAAGCCTGTCCATTTTCGGGTGTCTACAATAAGAAATGAAAATGAAAGTGACAGTGATGAGAGATAACTTGATGAACATGAAGCATTAATGGCTAGAATATTGCACAAAGGTAAAGGAAGATATAAAGGTAAACTACCTTTGGTATGCTTTAATTGTAAAGAAATTGGACACTTTGTTGCTAGATGACCTAAAAGGAAAAAATGATGAAAGAAATAATGAAAGATATAATGATAGAAAGGATGATCAAGAATATAAAATTACTCAACAGTATGATAGAAGGGGTAACCGGTATTACAAAGACAAAGGAAAGAAGGTATGTTACCTTGTTGAAAATAAAGATGAAGAAACTGACACCGACACTGATGAAGATATTGAGACATGAAATGTATGTTGAAACAACACTTATTTCTAAAGTTAGCAAGAATGATATTTGGGTAATTGATAGTGGTTGTACTCATCAAATGATTGGCGATAAAGAAAAATTTAAATTTCTTGAGCATTATAATGGTGGATCTTTTAGAATGGGAAATGATACACCATGTCTAGTGAAAGGAAAAGGGACTTTATTGCTTAATAATAAGATCAAATGTGAGAATGCATATTGGGTGAAATGACTTTATTATAATTTGTTGAGTGCTTAAAAGTTAAATAGCATAGATCACCAAGTTTCATTTGAGAAAAGAAAAGCTAAAATCTATGATGAAACTAGAAATTTGATCGACACTGGAGAATAATCAAAAGGCAATCTATTCTATCTTGACACTACTAAAACTTCTTGTTTGATGGCTAGAAATAAAGATGTGTGGTTCTAGCATAGGAGGTTATGTCATGTGAATTTTGAAAAAATGGTTAAGATCAGTAAGAAAAGGAAAGTAAGAGGCTTACGGAGCATATCTAAACCTGACCATGTCATGTGCAAAAATTGTCAAATGGGAGAAATGTCAAAATCTAGTTTTAAGAGAGAGAAATTTTCATCTAATGTTATTTTGGCACTGGTTCATACCAACTTATGTTGACCTATGAGAACATAGAGTTATTATGGTGATGGATACTTTATTTTATTTTTTGATGACTACTCTAGTATGATGACTGTCATATTCTTAAAAGGAAAATCTAAAGCATTTAAGATGTTCAAATGGTACAAAGATAAAGTGGAAAAAGAAAGTGGTAAGGAAATGAAATGTTTAAGATCAGACGGAAGAGGAGAATTTATTTATGATTATTTCGCTAACTATTGTAATGAGCATGGAATTAAGAGACATTTTTCTGCACTGAGGACACCACAACAGAATGGGATTGCTGAAAGGAGAAATAGATCCATCGTGGATTGTGCTAGAATGTTGATGATTGAAAAGAGTGTTACACAAGTATACTAGAGGGAAGCTATTAATAATTATGTATACACATTGAAATGAGTATAATTGAAGAAAGATTCAAACAAGACACCTTATGAATTATGGTATGGTTACACACCTAATGTGAGTTACTTTAGAATATTTGGAATTCGATGCTATATTTTGAAAGATGGTAGAAATGGAAAATTTGATTCAAAAAGTGATGAAGGAATATTTCTAGGATATTCTACTAAGAGAAAAGCTTCTAAATGTTTGGACAAGTATTCTAACAAGATCATTGAAAGTGCAAACATAAGAGTTGGTAAATTTGTTGAGAAGAATGATGTTGAAAGAAAAAGAGAACCAGAAGACTACAATAGATTTGTCTACATTGAAAGTCCTAACACTTTGACAAAGAAACTACCTAACATTACCAAGGAATAGAGAAATGTTACCGAGCAACGGGGTAATGTTACCAAGCATCAAGATGCACCAACCGAGAATCAGGAAGATGTTGCAAGCGGAGATCATAATCATACACCAACAAGAGAACACAGTGAAGAACAAACAATTGAACCTATACTTGAAAAATACATAAGAAGACATCATCCACAAATTCATATTATTGGAGATAAGAGAGCTGGCATGATGACACAAAGTAAGTTGAATGATAACACATGTTTTATTTGTGAATTTGAACCTAAAATTCTTAGAGATGCACTTGCAAATGATGAACAGATTAAGGCAATGAATGAAGAAATTGAGCAGATACAGAAGAAAAAAACATGGACACTGGTACCGAGACCGAGTGATAAGAATGTAATTGGCACCAAATGGATATTTAGAAATGAATTGAATGAGAATTGAGATGTTACACAAAATAAGGCAAGACTATTATGGAAAGGGTATGCACAAGAAGAATATATTGACTATGGAAAATTTTTTGCACCCGTTGCTAGACTTGAAGGAGTTAGAATATTGTTTTCTTATGCTTCTTACAAAGGATTTAAAGTATATCAGATGGATGTTAAATCTGGATTTCTGAATGGTTTACTGTGAGAAGAGGTATACATAGAACAACCTAAAGGTTTTGTTGATCCTATTAGAGATTTTTCTTCTAGAACCTCAATATAGAATTTATACTTGAATCTATGATTCCCAACTCTTGATTCATCAAGTAAAAGTCTAATAAACAAGGATTTGATCCTTCTTCTCTTTGAGCTCCACAATCTCAGGTGGGTGTACCTCTTACAAATTACCACTTCTCAATAAATTTGACAATGGATCAAGGTTTCACAGTGATTTGTTAATTCCATTCACTACAATAATTGCTAACAAATCCTGCAGATGCTAATCACTAGTCTTATACAGAACTTTACAAGCCAAAGGATGCACTTGATAATATAAAATACAAGTGTGATAAGGATTCTCATCCTTCTTCTCTTTGAGCTTCTATCTTAGGGAGGTTGGCCTAATTATTCACTCTTCAACGAATCAAAAAAATTACCTGTATTCTCTAATACAAATGATAAAAATCTAACTTCTTCAACAAAAACAAAACGGTTATTTAGAAATTTAAGGTTTGATGATGATAACTTCTATTCAAATCTAGACCACTGCATATTCTAGGGCAAAGATTCAAATGAATATACATCTATAGAAGCCTTCTAATGAAAACACACTTAGAACCCAGATGAAATGCCTTAAAAGTCATATTTCCATTCCCATATCTATGTATCAAATTCTTATGCAAATACTTAACCCTCTAAAGCTACCCTTAAGAATTACCCCTCCCTTGGAAGAAACTTAAGAACAATCCCACATCTACCTTGTAAATAGTATATTAAAATTGCCTTACAAATTTAACACAAACGAATTCAGATATGAACATATGAAGACATCATAGATATGAAACAGGAACTCCACTATATTTTATTAAAATATCTCTGTTTCAGTACATTACAAATGAAAAAAGCTTTAAAACTTGACAAAAATTAGAAAATTGCTTAGCAGTTGTGAATTTTCCATCCTTAACATTTCATTACAACTTTCTATTTATAGCATACACTAGCCAGCTTGCAATCCTGAAAGAAACAAGATGCAACAAGCTTTGGATAGCTAGGAAACTAAAAAAGTACTAAAAGACAAAAAGAAGTTACAACTTCAGTTGGTGGAGGAAAAGAACTTGAGTAATTGTTTTTCAATCATTCTGAATCTTTTGCAGTTGACACCTTTGTCCGCGGATATTCAGGGTAACTTCTGAAAGTTCTTATGAGACATAGTGATCACCAATACAAGCTAACTTACACTATTCTTGATGATAATTACCCTCCCTGTGCTCATTTATCATGTTCCAAGTGCCATTCATTCCTCATATATTACATCCATGTCTATTTTTGTTGGCTTCTTCTTCTTAGGCTTTGTATTTTTGTCCCAAAGTGTAACCTCTTCCTCTGTTGGCCATTTGGAATATTTTATTCCTTGCAACTTCTTTAGTTTTCTTTCCCACCGAGCATAAGTGATAGCCCTTACATCTATAAAAAACATGACAAAGTATGTTTCAACTTTGAATCCTTCATCTAGCGCTCTATTGAATCTATCCATATCTAGAACATTGTCCTTTGTTAGGAAGACCTCTTTTGTTGGTAGAAAGGTGTCAAATTCTCCCTTTCACTCCTAAACTACTTTCACCTCATCATTCTCTTTTATGATAGGGGGGATTAACTTGTTAAAATTAGGACCAAACATGAATAGCCTTGATTTCACTTGATTGGCCTTCCCCTTAAAAAAGGATAAAGATGTACCAATCTTCTCTATCATTTCTCCCACCTGGCATACTGACTCTAGAATTTCTTCTCTCTGGGGTTGCAGTGCCTCTAGCCTCTCAAAAAAGGATCATCTGTCTGCCCATACAGTGAAGAATGGGTCCATAGTTTTTATTTGGTGCTTTACTTTCTTTTCCAGATCAGGCAACTTGATGTATGCCTTGTGTACTACATCTACTTTACCCTTAAGTACACTTATCCTGTGATGCAAGATGTTTAACAATGCAGAGAGGGAAACCTCATTCCTGTCCTTTTCCATAGTCTTTGTTTCTTGTGGAGGCTCCTCAATGACATTAGGTTGAACAAATGTCACCTCTTGAGTTAGAGGGGGAAGAGCTTTGGAGGCTTCTTCCAACTTTTTTTTCAGAGTTTCCACTTTCTCCTACAATGCCTCGATCTTCATCATACCCTTCTCTCTATCATTTTCCAAGGAAATTGAATCATCAAAGAGCCTTCCATATCTCTTTTATAATTTCTCTATTTTTTCCTCATTCAAGTGGGAAAAGTGAGTGATATCCTTGGATATTTCCATATCAGAGGTTTTTTGGATAGTCCAAATGATCTTTTCCCCATCCATCCTTTCCTCTACATAGACCAGAGATGGATTCTGAGTTCTTGGAGCCAAGGACCACATAGTGAGAGTTTGTGACTTTGGTTCATATCCAAAACCTCTTATCATTTCTCCTATCTGAGTCTCTAAGGAAATTTGAGCTTCTAGTTTCTTTCTGATCTAATCAATAATGAATGTAGATGCTAGATCCCATCCACGCACAAGCAATATCCCACTAGAATTCACCAATTTCCTAGCCTCTTCTATTGTGATGGTTTCAGAGTCAGGTTCATAGGCCTTTAGAGCTTGCAAGGCTTCATTCCCTAGAGTAGCACCCTATGTTATCTACAATTGGCATCCAATATCTTGTTTCCTTCTCCAAATGAGAAATTTCTTGAATTCATCAATCTTAATAAATGCATCTTCATTCAAAAACTCTTCCTTGTAGAGTTCTCTCTCATCCTTGTATAATTGGAGGGGAAATTCTACCTCCTCTTGGACCTCCTTTTCCTTTTTCTTTCCCTTTCTGATACTCTTCCTCAATTTTTTATGGTAGTTTCTATCACCAGTGACCAAATAAGTTACTCTATCTTTCTTATTTCCATGTGCTTCTAAGTGAGAGGGTCCTCCTTTTTCTATCCTTTGCTTCTTCCTAGGAGGCTCACTTGTTTCCTCTATATCGTGAGCTTCTGAGCTCTGTTCAAAACTAGGTGACTGATCCATCTAAGGAGGGCTATAAATATTTTATCCTCCATCATTGTATTTGATGCAAAGAGGGTCAATATATGGGACCTAGGGAACTCCCAACTACCAAACCAGCTTGCCAACACAATGCGAAAACAACAAAACACAGTGAGAGAAGAAACAACAGGGTTCCTTTTCTATATTTTGATAAAAATCATTACATTTCAGGTTGTAAGGCCTTCCCATTTTGGGCCATATACATTGAAAGAATTAAAAATTTACCTTCATACATGGGAGGTCACCAACGTACCTTTCAGATAATTCAATCCTTAATCTTCTCTTCAAAAACAACCCCCTAAACTAACAACATAGAAATAAATATATACAAGAGTCCAAAAAAGAGGTTGGCACTCAAATCCATAAATGAGACCCATATTTAGGTCTACATAGATCCCAATGAGAGACCCAAAATCAATTAATCCATAGAAATTAAATGAAGAAGTCGGCTACCAGATCCAACTCCAAAATAAGCAACTCAGGAAAAGGATGACCAAGCAAAAGAGTGACTCAGTCAAAGAATAACCAAGCAACAAAAGACAAACCTGAGAGTCAGAAAAAAGAATGTCAAAGAAACAGAACCTGAGAAAAAGAGACAAGCATGCCTGAGCAACAGAACCCGAGCAACACAGACAAGCATGCTCAAGCAATAGAACCCGAGCGATAGAGACAAGCGTGCCCGAGTGACAGAGCCTGAGAAATAGAGAACAAAAGAAAACATCTTTTTGGTTGAGCAAGATTGCCATTGAACCAACATGCTCCTGCATCAGTATTCCTCATACTTAGAGTATGAGTGTTGTTCAGGCCCACTTTGTTTCTCTTCTATCTAATTTTCCATTTGATTATACAAGATATCATATGTTTCAATAATTTGGGTAACCCTAGTGACATAAGGCACTCGTGGGAAGAAACCTCTGAAAGGAATCCCTACCTTTTTCATTTCATTTTCCAAGTGTAGCAGGTCCAAATATTTTATTTCTCTCTTTTCAGCTTCTTCCTCATCAAGAACATTTTTGATAACATCCTCTTCATCACACCCTTCATGCTCCTTGATGTTAGTGACACTTGGTGTGACAAATTTATTTGCACTCCTTATAAATCCCTCAGGGTCCACATACCTGTATTGGGTCATGCTCATCCTAAATTGCCCCAACCATTTATTTATTCCCTCCATGGCCTTCTTTCTAATAAAAAAATCTACAATATGGAACTTCCTTGGTGTAAATGTGCCCTTCTTGTGAGGGGCCAAGTGCTCTTTATCTATCCACACTAGTTTCCAAATAAATTCCATTAAGGCAACACTTGGAGGAACATACCTTGGAATTACATGTGGGGGCTGAGGATACTCATAGACCCTGATTAATGTGCAGGTCTTCTCCAGATAAAAGTCTCCCCAATTATGATCTTCTGGCCACTTATCAACATACTCACAAGGCCTTAGAATTCGTAGCATCTTGACCAATAACCTTGTTATATTTGTACCAAGAATAATTAAAATTGGATGCACAATCTAATTTTGGAAACCACAAAATTCATTTTCATTGGAAGTATAGTTACAAACCTAATCCAGAACTACACAGGGTTTGGCTGGCCCTAGATGTGTGTCCTTGATCTCAAATTCTGAGTATCCATATTATTTATGTTGTGAAAAAGAATCAAATGCATCAAAAAAGAATAATGCATGAATTTTGGGTTGGTTTTCTTCTGAATACTTATGATACCATCATGCATGCTATCAATGATATACAAAATATAGTCAAAGTCAGTATTCACATGGAAATTTTGGATGTCCAAGATGATCATCAATAAATCTGAAGGCATTCTCTCCAGGTGCCCATCAATTCCCATCACTCTACACAGCTCATATGCTAAGTACTTAATGTAGAGGTGCAAATCCTTGAACTCATATGGTAAATTCTTGGAAGCAGGTAATGGGGCTATATATTTATTTGACCTACGCATGTGAGAAAGGATCAAAATTTTCACCAGATTGATCTCTTTACTATATTTTTCTTTCAATTTTCTTAGATCAATTTCTATGCTAGAGGCATGGTAGATACCAAAAGCTTTCATAAAGGAAGACCTATCCAAAGTGACTAGGGATTTCTCATCATACTTTCTAATGGTCTTAGAGACTGTATCATACCTTCTAGCTAATTAAAATAACAAGTCTAATCTAGAAAGACATCTGCGACTATCAATTTGGCCAAACCCTGTGTCGAGGGATTTGAGATAGGGATATTTCTATCTCTATTTCTATAGAAGTAGTTGAACAAATGATACCCAAAACAATTTGGGGTAATAGGGTCCCTACAACTAGACATGAAATCTGATAAAAAATCATTATTAACCTTTTTATTTTGGTTCAATCCTAGAAGCAAGGCTATGAATTAATTTGAATAGTTCCTTTTCACCTTTTGCTCTTCCTTTGTGTGCTTGCTTCCCTCATTGGCTGAAGCTTTTTTGGATTCTTCTTGACTCATATTTGCTAGTCTTTGAATTATCTCTATCTGAAATAGACCTCTCTTCAAAAATCTCTATAACTTATGAAACATTCACTCTACTCCTCTGAAAACTTAGATAAGAATAAAATACAAGTGTTGAGTCTATTTATCATTGAACAATCAATGCATCAATCTAGTCAAGAACTCTGAAAGTCATTGCTCAATCTTTTCAGTCATTACTCTACATGTATTGAAATCAATTTTTTTCTTGTCATGGTGTATGAAGTTGACAGGTAATTGAATTTGAATTGAGAACTGGGAAAAGTCAGGATTGCTTTTTTGCTTTTAAAACCTTATAAAATGTTAAAATCCCTAGACGACAACCGATTAGATTGATTTTCTTGGTTTTTTATAACTCAGCTTATTACGTGTATTTTGTTAGGATATCTCATATTTCCTCATCCCTGGTCATTTACTTTATTTCCTTGAAATGGAATGAGATAAACCTCCTCATTATTTCACAATACTAAACTTTACCATGGTTTATCTGGAGATTCATATATAATGTCTTCTCCAAGTCACTGAACACTTTATTAACTCTAGGGTTTATCTAGATATTTGGCACCTTTTCATTATCTTGTAATATCTAAATATTTCATGTCACATAGGTTAAATCAAGCAACCTAGCGCACACCACTCATCTAACTCTTGATAGATGGTTCTTATTAATCTGAGCAATCCTTCACTTGACTCAGGCTCAATCTAGAGATTCAGCGACTAACTAAGTCTCGTGATCTCTGAATATTTACCTTAAATTAGGTCTAGTTTGGAGATTTAGAGATAAGGCTTATCTTTAAATTGCTGAATGATTTTTGTGACTTGGGTTATATTACGAGATTTAGCGCCAGTGACAGATCTTTTATTTCATCAATGGTCCTCGCTAAATCTCTAAATGATTTACTTAACTTTGATTTTATCCTGAGATTCAGCGCCAGCCACACAAACTTTACTTTACTTCACCTCTAGCTCACCTTTTTCCACGTTTCCTTTAGGCGTAATGCTTTGAATGTTAGATTTGACTCATCTTTCTTCTGAGGCTTTACACCAGCCGTAAGATCTTCTAAGACCTAGCCATTAGTTAATTGACTTTAAATGGGCCCCAGATTTGAATCCCGCCACGTGTCAAGATGACACAATGCCTTGAACAATATCATCACTTCATCTTGACATTAAGGAAAAGTGTCGACTGTCAGATTAAAAATGATTTGCATGAATTTTATGGTAATATTTAAACATGTTTCAGACCTGCCAAGTACACGTGGCCAACAGGCACAATGGCTCAAACGTTAAAGAACTTTATTTTTTTATTTAAGGAAAAGCACCGACCATCACATCAATCTTTCATCTATACTTTGGTCTTAACTAGCCTTAACTTTGAGCACACCATTTCCCTCTTGTCTCTGAATCTCACAATGACACTTTACCTAACTTTACTTGACTGTAGTTAGATTTAGAGATTTAGAGATAAAGAAAAGTCACAGTCTCTGAATAAAACCTTTAACTCTAGTCACATTCTGAGATCACACACACACCACACAATCTAAAAGATATCATTGGTCCTTGCCACATCTCAAAAACAAAGCAAGACTTTGACTTTTATCTCATGATCTAGCACTGTCCATAGATCATTATCTTTATGAACGGTCCATATCTGATCATTGCAAACTCCACTTAACTCTACTTAGTCATGTTCCATCTGGCTATTACGTGACCAAAGAGATCTCCAAGTCTCTTAAAAGTATCCTTAACTTGGGTCAAATCTGGAGATTTAGAAGAAAAGAGACATCGTTGAATCGATGAATGTAACTTGAGTAGGCTCGCCTTAACCAAAATTTGATGTTTAAATTTGGCAACCAAAGAAATCTCCAAGTCACCAGATACTTGACTTAATGCTTATTTTATTATGAGATCACACGCTGGACCTAGATCTTGATCTCAATCAACGATCAGTACTAAATCTCTGAATACATTTATACTTAACCAATTCTTTCCTAGATTAGGATACAACCTTTAATCTTTCCCTATATCAACGGCTCGCGCAGAATTTTGAGATCTTTGACTTAACTCTACTTTCAATCCAGGATATAGAGATAATCTTATCTCTGAATCTCCAAATAAAACCAACCTAACATACCTTGACCACGGGTTCCATCTGGAGATCACCCGACCAAAGAGATCTCCAAGTTGTTGAATAATTTTCTTGACTCTGGTTTTATTCAGAGATTCAACGCTAGCCACTCATCTTTTTTTATATCAACGGTCCTCGCTAGATCTTGCAAGACTTTATATAACTCAAATTTTATTCTGAGATAAAGTAAATCTTGTGATCTCTAGATAAAAGTATTAACAATGATTTAATATGGAGACTTGGAGATAAAGGCTTTTGGTATATTATTGAATGCCTTTCTTAACCTCAAGTTTTGTTTTGAGAGTTAGCACTAGCCACACATCTGAGAATACATCAACGGTCAGTGCTTAATCTCTTAAGTTTTAACTTAACTCATCTCACATTTGGAGATTCAACGATAAGCAAAAAGTGCAACCCTTTCAAGACTCTGGTTAGATCATGAGATTCATAGATAAAATTAATCTCTGAATCTCCAAATGCCTACCTTAACCAAACTTAAAACATGAGATCTAGCACTAGCCATATGATTAGATCTACATTCATGGTCCTCTCTAGATCTCTAAACAAAAATGCTAACCCTGACTTTATCTCGTGACTTAGCACCAATCGTAAGATCAAAAAAGGCATCAATAGCCTGCACATGATCTCCAGATTTTAAATGACTTAATAATTTCATTACAAGATCTAGAGACTAACATCAGTTATTATGTCATTCACTTCATTGTTGAATCATTGAAAGTCACCAAATTAACTGCCAAGATCTTGAGACTTAGAGATAACTATTGTGCCAGGTCACTAAATGCTCAAACTAACTACCAACCTCATGAGATTTAAAGACTTAAAAGACTTTCTCAAAAAGGTCAAATCGAAAACATAAGACTAGGGCATGATTTTTTTTAAAAATTTTAAGGAAGTACAAACCCTACCTAGGACAACTAAGACTTAGGGTTTAGGTTTCACATGCATTTTCAAAGAACAATTTCTTGAGATACAGACACTTACAGAAGAATTTGAGGGCACACTTGAAAATACTTCGATGTTTAGGGCACAAACTGACACTGGGAACCAAAATTTTAGCATGACTCAAAAAACCTAAAATAGACCCAAAAATAGCTCTATCATCAGATACTTTGAATGCAAGTTCAATGCAAGAAACTAGATCTCTATGATGGTAGACCACAACTAGACTAACCTACTACAGAAATAAACACACAACTGGAAATGAACACACCTCTACATATATTACAAGACTATTGTTCATGGAAAATAAAGCTAATTGAAGAAAGCCTTTAAGAATTTTCCATGGACTGGAAATTCAAAGACCTCACCATCCATATTTTTCAGAAATATGAATCCTTTCCAAATACTTGATGGATAATAAAAGGCCCCAACCATAAAGATTCAAACTTTTTATGCTTTCCTTTATCCTCAGCCCTTGCATTCCATTCCAATATCATGTCATTTGGCTGGAATTTTCTGGTACTAGCCTTTTTATCAAACAAGTACTTAATTTGTGCTGATTTTTTATGTTTTTCTTTTATCCTTCCCTTATGTTCTCATCAAGCTCAATCAACTAGATCATCCTATCTTGTAGAGCATCATTTACTTCTAGTTCTTGATCCATGATAATTTTGTAAATAGGCAACAAATTATTCACAAGCAACCTGGCCTGTACTCCATATACTAGTTTAAGCGGTGACTTACCAGTAGCCACTTTAAATGTCACTCTATTAGCCCCAGGGCTGATTTCAGTTTTTAATGCCATGTCCTCTTATTTGTTTCCAAGGTCTTCTTCAAGATTTTCATAATGCTTTTGTTTCTTGATTCTACCTGCCCATTTTCTTGTGGACACTACAACATTTGGGGTCAAATTCTGACACCAATTTGCGATGGCGTTACCATTTGTGTGTGATTTTTGTGTTTTTTTTTCAAGTTCCCCCAATGTTGTTGTAATAGAGATGATACCGTCGTAATTGCGACACTCTCTTGATTATAAACAAAAATAAATAAAAATAAAGGCTCATTTGTGATCGAGTTGTGGCATGCGAGTGGAAGAGGGCCCTAATGATGAGCTTGGTTTTTCCCAGTAACACAACCATTCTCAGCTGCTTCCCGAGGATATGTCACCCATGATTTAGTTCATTGCAAGGTGAGTAAAAATCTCCAACCCCCATTTGATTTTGCAAATCCCAAGTAATAAGAAACCATTTGATTTTCTTCTATTGTTCTGCATTAGGCATTGTGATCGAGTTGTGGCATGCGAGCGGAAGAGGGCCCTAATGATGAGCTTATTTTTTCTTGGTAATTCGTTGCTCTAATGAATCAAAATGGCCAGTGACTAATGGAACCTCTTGTCAGCTTTCTGTGAAATACTCATTTGGCCAAGGGCTCCCGAATACATCATAAGCTAAACCCGTACTAACAAATAACCAACCTGCAATGAATAGAGAAGGTATATTAATGCTATGGATAACCCAACATAACCACTCAGCTGCTTGCCAAGGATATGTCACCCATGATTTAGTTCATCGTAAGGTGAGTAAAAATCTCCAACACCCATTTGATTTTGCAAATTCACAGTTATAAGAAACCATTTGATTTTATTCTATTGTTCTGTATTAGGCATCTTTGTATGTATATTATTAATATAAGACCTATTGTGTCTACATATATACATACATTTGGCTTCATAAAAGTGAGCGCATATATGCACAAGATATAGGCGTGAGTGACAATTATCTTATCCCTCGGAGGATCATAAATCGGCTTGCCCTTGTGATTTCCATGAATCCCTCGAATATCCCTCTGAGCATGTATAAATATCTTTGCTTCATGCTAGCCATGGGGTCCTGTATCCTCATCAACAAATAATGTATCTCTAGGAGCCCCTCGAAGCCCTAGATATTCATTCCCTTGTTTGGATAAACCATGGTGATTTGCATTTGGATTGAAGGAAAACCCATTACCATGGATGTTATTGCAAAAATTTCAGATAGATACAATGTTTTAACAACTCTTAAATACATTTGAGGTGGGACAGTGCACAAGTATTCTATCATTTTATATAAAAAAGGTTGCGAGGAATTTAGGAATGTCACAATGTGGGAGAAATGGGATCATGTCCAAGGTTTTGTCAAAAGGATAGGCACCTATGTCTTCCAAGGTGTATTTCTTTGTGGAAGTACCTCTTTGCATATCTTGAATTTAATGTGTGAGTGCTGCAAGGGGAATTTTTTCATCTTCTCTTGCTTTCAGTTGAGATACATCAAATTTGTGAGGTAATGTGACACCTTAATGAGCCAACATAAGGAATTATCTTTCCTTATCATATTCTAGGGCCTTTTTCATGAACTTGTGGAATTTGGGGTAATTTTGAGCCTCTTTAAGCATTTCATCAACTAGTTCTTGATTTTATTGTTCCATTCAATATTGTTTATAAAAAGGATTTTCTTAATCATCCATGGTTTCTTGTATTTGAGGGGTTTCTTGTATTTGAGGGGTTTCTTGTGCTTGGTGTTTTATTATTTATTTCAATTTTTGAGCTCTTGTGTGGATGGCATGCAAATGATCCAAATGTGATAATTTTGATTGCAAATGTTAGTTTTGATGTGTTTGAGAAAGACAAATAGGAATTTAGATGCATTCCTATTGATTAGGCTATGTAAATCAATATTTTAAGTCAAGATTTGGGGTTGAGGATGATGTATCATGATATTAAACCTTGTTAAAATACTGATTTAGAGGAATTAAACAACTATGTGTTGATTTTCTACCTAAGGATATAACATTATCTCCTATTTTTAATGTAGCAGATCTAATCAAATACAGGGGTCCCCCTACAAAGGCAGGTAAAGGAGACTCTGATGCTACAAAGATGGTCACTGATTTGAGATTATCTTCCCCACCTAAGCCTAAAGAAAAGAAGGTGTCAGATTCAAGGGTTGTAAAGAAGACTAGACATGGTAATTACATGGAACATTTGATCAAGTGGACCAATATCCCTGAACCATAAGATACTTGGGTAGCTGAAGGTGATTTTAAAATTTACACAAAGGTGAGACCCAAATTAACATTAGATCTATAATTGCGAAGTATACATGAACCAGAAGAATGATATCAAATGAGGCAGCATGTCCAAATACAAAGGAACATACCATAAATAAACATGTTGAGTATAAAAAATTAAAGCTCACATATGAACCACCTATAACACTATAAAATATATTTTATGATTAAAACCTATTCATTAATACTATAATCAATCATATCTTGTGGACACCAAGAATACTACACACTAATCTAACAAAGCATACAACTTGCTGGAGAACATTACATATACTAGAGAAACGAACCAAGTCACCATTCTGTAAATACTAAGAGGTAGTTGTATTGGATCAATAATTTGTACACTTGAACAGTTTTAAATAATTTTCATCAATCAAGGAAAAAAAGAAACTTCTTATCAACAAAAAACCAATAGAATTCTTCAGAATTGTTGGTCCTTCTAACTTATGTTCTTGCAACTCTTAATAATTAGACACTTTTTATCAATATAGGACTAGATTTAGTGGCCAACAAATGAGATTCAGTCAAAAGACTACAGTCTCTTTCTCTTTTTAAAACTTTTTGTAAATATAAACATATATTGCAGTATAAACATATTCCCCAATAAAAACATAACAAAAAAAGAATTATTTATCCTAAGTTTAGCTTTATCCATGGTATTTCACCATTTACTTAGCAATTGAGAATGGATTCTAAACTAATATTAAACCTAAGAATAAATATTAAAAGAGATTTTGATATAATGACTAGTGTCTGAAAAATGTAATCAAATAAGTGGGTCAAATATTGGTTAAGTAGTTATTTCTCTTCTTTGTTTAAGTTATTCTCCCCTTGGGGGAAGAAGTGAGAAGAATTGATGCATGTTTTGTAAATCAATATTATGCCTTCTTTTAGCAAGATCATAAATTTGTCCTTAGAAATCTCCAGGGAAGTTGAAACTTGAAACATGATTGTTAGAATTATGAGTTTATTGGTGAACTTAATAAGGTGCCTTCTTTTTCGTGAAAAAAATCTCCATTCATCTTTTTCCATAAATACCTAAAAACCTCATTGATAAGAAAAATCAAAAATCTATTTAAATTCACATTAAAAACCTCAACATGCCCAGTAAGGATTTCAAGACAAGTAAATCTAGTATTATTTCCAATTCACAAGTTGACCAAACATCAAAGACCACAAAAAATTAAAAAAAGTTTCTCAAAATTTTTAGGTGAATCACAACATTTATAGGGTTTGGTTGGCAGTCCATAAAATGTGAAACATGATATACAAAAAACTTTTTAAGGATAAGAAACCAACAAGAATAAGTTTTTTTGTGGTTCATCAAGTTTATATCAAAGGTGATTCAATATTTTGAGTCATTTAGAGTCCAGCCAATTTAAATTCCAAGCATTGTTAAGCCAACTATAGACTTCTTCCGAGCCAAAAAGAACGTTATATATCTTGTTGATTGTAAATATAAATAAGTTTAGAGTCATCTTTTCATTTAATGTTATCGATCAAATTTTAGTCATCTATCATTCTTCTTGGGAACCATTCACGGAGTGCATTCTTAATCAAGGAATAGGTTTTATTGTGGGTTGAAGGTAACCCATACTTAATGTTCAGTTTCTCTCATGATCCTAAATTTCTATTAACTAGGATATCTTTTAAATCTCTAACTTCCCACAGAGTCCCAATCCTTAGCTTAAAAACCTTGATTCAAAGCCAAAGGTCTCAGAACAGTGTTCCACCTAATTGGCCTATTAGTTACACTGAGCGGAGGAAAGTTATTCACTGCTACCTCATTAGAGACCAAGTATCTAATGTAAACCTAACCTTTCCATAAGGTTTCAAAGACAAATGAAGCATAATATTTAACCTCAAAATGACCAAAGATAATATCTTAAATGTCTAAAAGATACCGCTATTTGTTCTTTTTTGGTTTAGATAGTTTTAATTTATTTCTAACCAAAATTTTCCATGGTTCATTCCGTTTTAAAGCATTGAATATCCACTTAAAAGCTAACTTAATGGCCTGAGTTGGAAACATTTATGTGTTAGGATTCCCCACAAGTCTTCCAACAATTTATGCTAGGATAAATTTGGTAGTTAATGTGACAGTCGTGGAAACCAAATTTAGGGAAGAAGCATTAGAAGAGATAACAAATTTCAAAAGCTATGCCATATATCTCTAGCTCAATTCACATTTGTATTTACACCAGTGAATATATCAAGGATAATATTTGCATTAGAAGATACCTAAACTTAAATCTCAAATGCTTCTGTTATAGATTTTGAATTTTGAATTTTGAAGGGATATGTGAAAACCCTTGTAGATACACTAGAATTATGAAGTGTAATGTTGAAATC
>MU227512.1:434474-452019 GCA_018584345.1 Thuja plicata | reverse complement strand
TGGATGAACTAATTTGGTAATACCAATTGTTTTATATTTATTTGGCCAACCGCTAATGAAATTATCCCAAATAAAGCACATGAAATCATGGTTCCAAAATAAGTAAAACCATAATTACTGAAAATAGGGACACTACAACACTAAACTCTTAAAAACTCAAAAGTGATACTAAAAAAATACATGCGACATCGAGCCATCGACAATTGCCGATAGCTCAACGTCGCATGTATAGCAAATTTTTTGCACGTCTTTTGTAATTTCAACACTCATTCTGCGATGTCTAGGTGTTGTAATCATGATAGATAAAATGTAATGACAGCATGATAAACATTATATCTCACTCATATTGTGACACCTAGATGTCACTTTTTGCAGACGTGCGATGAATTTGCTATACATTCAACATTGGACTATCAGAAATTACCGACGGCTCGACATCGCATGTATAGAAAATTCATCACACATCTAAAAAAGTGATAGATCACATCTGATTCCTATGTTTCATAATAGTGACAGATGAGATGTGACACTTACGTGTCATAATAGTGACATATAAGATGCGACGTCTACATGTCATAATAGAGATAGCTTAAATATATAACAACATCATGGTAACCATCATAGCCAGCTTGTATTGTGATGGTTAGTACCATTGCAATAACGATAGATGGTATAGCTGTTGTTAATTCTGACACCAAAACTGCAACACTGTTCTCTGTCGCAAGTCCGACGGGACAGTGTCAGAAAAACAATGCATAGCCGTCGAAAAGAGGTCTCAAATGTACTAGTGGAATGATATGGAGAAGAATATGATATGAAAATTCCATTCTCATCATAGAACTCTTGAAATTCCCTAGACCTAAAACACTTGGAATTATCTGTTACTAACTTCAAGGGGACACCAAATCTAGTCAAAATGTTTTCCATCAAGAAATCAATGAAAACGTTACTAGTTTCTCCTTTTGCAGGGATTGCTTCATTCCATTTTGTAAAGTAGTCTGTAGCAACCAAGATCTAGGTATGTCCACCACTAGATTTTTCTGTAAATTTTCCAATGAAGTCAATTTGCCACATAGAAAAAGGGGCATGAGCATGTACTAGATTCAATAATAGAGCTCCTAAAAACTTTAATTTTGAAAAAAATCTTTGACAAGGTTCACATTTTTTCACAAAACTGAAAGAATCTTTGAAAAAATAGGGCCAATAGTAACCATCCCTCAAAATTTTGTGGGCAGTGGTCTTAGCATAAAAATGTCCCCCCACACAAGCCTGCATACATTTCTTTCAATACTGTATGAGCTTGTCTTTCATCCAGACATAAAAAGAGGACACCATCTATGTTTTTCCAATACAATTCTCCTTGTACCAAGGTATATTTCAGGGATTGAAATCTTATAGTCCTTTTCTTATTTTCACTCATAGTATCAGGGCATTTGGCATTTATGAGGAAGTATGCAATATCAAAATACCATGGTTGTCTTTAAATAGTGGTGAGTGTTAGGTCTTGCAATTCCATATTGTTCACATGTACTAAATCCATATTTTGTTCTATCATAAGCTTTTCTAAGCCCAGGCTTCTCACTAGTTTTGTGATATGGATTTCTAGATTCAATTCATGCATCCTATTTATCCACTTACATCTTTTTTCCAATAACCTCTAACTGGGTAAGAATGTCTTTAACAACTGCATGGGTAAGAATGTCTTTACCTTTGTACAAACTAGCTAAGGCCTAAATGATTTAACAACCTTGACTAATGCATATGCATGCTTATGCATCACTTCATAATTCAATTTTTTATTTTGGAGTGACTTTCTATAAAATGAAATAAGATGTTCATTTCCTTCTTCATCCTTTTGCAACAACACTGGAGCTATTGTGTGGAAAGATGCAAAGGAGAAAAAAGAGAAAGGTTTTGAATAATTAGGAGAACTTAAGATAGGGGCTTCTTGTATTTCTTTCTTGATCTTATCAAAGGAAACCTATGCCACATCATACCACTGAAACTTAGCATCTTTCTTTAAAAAAATTATTGTTCGTTTGACAATTTCTGCAAAATTTATAATGAATCTTCTGATAAAATTTATCTTTCCTAAACTGCACTCCTTTGACATTTCTTGGGGCAAGGAATTTTTGGATTTCTTCTATCCTCTCAGGGTCAATCCTTACTCCTTCCCTTTGATATAATGTGCCCCAGCAACTTTCCCTCTGTGACTACAAACTGGCATTTCCTAGGGTATAGAGACACTCCATATTCAACAGCCTTGATGAACACCTTTTCAAGATGATCATAATGATCTTTTACTACTTTAGAATATTCTTTCAAGTCATCCTGATAAATAACCATAAATAGATCAATAAAATCTTTGAAATAAAAATCCATGGCTCGTTGGAATGTTTCTCTTGCATTCATTCGACCAAAAGGCATCCTGATGTACACAGAAGTTCCCCAAGGAGTAGTAAATGCAGTATTAAACTTCTCTAACTCCTTAACCAGTACTTGGTTATATCCTAATAAGTCATCCATCATGGATAATAAGTCACAACCAGTGACTATATGCAACATTGCCTCCATATTTGGCAAAGAATAATTATCTTTCAAAGATGCTAGGTTCAAATTTCTAAAACCCAAACATAGCCTTATGTCACCATTTTTCTTCCTAACTGGGACTAAATTAGATACCTAGGTTGAATAGATCTTATGGGTTGGATAATTCTTGCTTCTCTCAACCTCATCAGCTCTTCTTGCATTTTAGGGGCCAATAATAGATTTATAGGCCTCTACTTTTGCCTGAATGGTTTAATCTCTGGCTTCAAGGGGATTTCATGTTGAAATAGGTCCTCCCTATAAGCCTTTAAATCCTCATAGGACCATGCAAACATATGCTTGTGTTTTCTTAATAGATTTATTAGATTTTTTCTTACATGGGAATCTAATTTCCTTCTAATGTACACATTTTGAGGTGTTGGCTCTGATCCTAGGTTCACCTCTTCAAGGTCCTCCAATTTGGCATTGCTCTTTTGTGACATAAAGTTATCCTAGTCATTAAACAATACTTCTAGTTCAACCAACCCCTTGGGTATCTTATTTGAACTGAGTTGAACCACCTCATTACCAAAAACCATGTCCTTGCCATCAACTACTTCAATCAAATCATTACAATCAACATGTTGACCCTGAAAAATGGTCAAGGCATTGGACAAACCTGAGGATATCTTTGTCATCCTCAAAAAATTTCCAATTATAGAAATTATCTAGCACAATAGGTCTATTATTGACTTCTACAATAGATACTCCAGTAAAAGTAGAACCATCACTTCTTAGAGAAACATTAGATAAGAAATCAGCCATAATAGTTTTTGACATTTAAACCCAATTAATGTTGAAAGCATCAAATAGTTCTATTTGATCCCATACTGCATGTTTGTAAAATTTTAACCTATCATTATTTACAACATATTTCAATCTAACATGGGATACTACCAATTCAAAGTCCCCAAATACTTTTAATAATTTGATAACATGCCTAGATGCAATGTTTAACCCTAAACATAGGCCTTCATACTCAGCAGTGTTATTTGTAGATAGAAAAGATAATAAGAAAGAATATTTGAAAGTGGTACCTGATGGAGAAAGGAAAAGAGCACTAGCTCCTGATCCTTCCTTTGAACATGCTCCATCAAAATACATTTTCCATAGGACATTCTTTTGTATGCATAATTTGTCCACCAATGGATCAGTATTTCTACACTCTGGTAGGTATTTTCCACTCGAAAGTTCTCCATGTCTACCTCAACACAACAATTGAGCATTTTACTTAGCACCTTTTCAAAATTGACTGGTGCTTGTGTCTCTTTGTACAATTTCACTTCATTCCCATTTACTAGGATTGTTTCATAAGAAAGATCCAATTGTACATTCCCGCCTACTTCTGTAGCCTATTGTCTTGGCAACAACAACCATAATGGGGTTGAGTATCCAAAAAAACCACATCCATCTTGTATGTGGCCTCAGGAAATACAGCTATCTTTACCTCAACTCCCTTCAAAGTTCCTACCACAGGGACCTCTCTATTTTCCATGGCATAGCATCTCCCATAAAAAGTGTCCACACTCATTCCTAATTCCTTCATTACTTCATATGGCATGACATTGCCAGTAGCACCAGAATCAATCATGCAATTTTTTACAAGCTTGTTATTTATTAACAAAGTAACATAGAATGGATCCACTTGAGATGGCTCTTGAGTAATCATGTTACCCACATACAATATAGGGGTGTCTAGCTCAAAGGTGACTTCCTTTTTCTTATTTTCTTTCTTCAATCCCTTTAAATATTGACATTACAACTTCTTTGTGATCTTTTATCTTCAACATCTCCATCAGTGGAGCTGATACTTTCATTTGTGTGAGAGCATGCTTCATGTCAAATGCAGGCAATTTAGAAAAGACATCAGTTGTTTGATTACGTTTCTTGGTCTTGTCAGCAGCAATTTGTTCTTCTTCTTTTACTTCCTCCTTCTCCTTTTGGGAAAAAAAGGATTCTACTTGTTTTGTAACTTTATTTTCATTTTTATCCTTGACAGGAGATTCTGCAGCAACTTCTCGGGAACCTTCTCTATTAAACACAGAATCAAGTATGCCTTATCTAGGCTGCACCCTTCTATTTCTCAAATTATATACACTCCTAGCCTGATTTATTTCTTCTATGGTCAAGGATCTCTTTTCCTCATCACTTGGTAGTCTAAAATGGGGATGCTCCTTATCATCACCTACTACATTTATGGTTCTTTGTGGCACAACACCAACTTCATCATCTAAATCTGAAACAACTTGTGACTGGTATTCTTGGTATTGTCTTCCTCTGTTATTTACATATTTAGGAGGTTCATTGTTCTCTAGAGACCATAGATAATTTCTTCTTACAGTAAACATATTTACATTAGGGCCTTCTTCTCCTAAACCTATCTATTCATTTCCCTCCTCCATTTTATCAGCTAGAGATTGAGCTACAACATATTGGTAAGAAGATTGAGGCATGTTACAAGTAGCACACCAAGGGGTATTCTCCACATTTTTTGTTCTATTTCTCTTTAGAGGATCAAGGGTCTCTTTTTTCTTCTGGTTCTCATGATTCTTAGGGACTGGGTTGCCATCTTTCCAACTTTTTCTATATGGCATGTCCCTCAAATTTGGTTTTCTATCATGTACCTTTGGTATTGATACTTTTTATCATGAAAACCTTTGTCATTTATGTCTATTTTGGGAGTAAGATCCTTCACTACACTCATCAACTTATCAACCCTATCATCCTCTTTGATAGGTTTGCTTGTTTCTCCCCTGGTCTCCTTCCACAGTTTACCATCCTCTCTCTTACCCATCTTTCCTGAGGCTTGTCTATTACTCTCAATATCAATTGTTTTCTTGTAAGAATCTCTCAAGGTACGCGAGTTCTTATCCCTAAGAAGATAGGACTTCTTCCCATCAGCAACATTGAAGTAGGTAGTTAAAACATACTTGCTCAGCTAATCTCAACACTTGGAATAATTTTATCATGGCCTTTTGAAATCTATTGTTGAAATCTTCCATGCTTTCATTAGGTAACTTCTTGATATTATTGAATTCATTTAACATGTAACCTGAGTTGACATGATCACCGTATTGTTCCCTCAAAGACCTAACAAATTCATCCCAAGATGTTATCCTACCCTAAGGAAAATTCCTAAACTAATCCCTAGCATCCCATATCAAAGATTGGACAAAAAGTTTCATTATAACATCTTCATTCTCAATCTCAAAATCAGTGATCTTGTCAGTGAAAGATTTCAAATGTTCTTCACAAATGATGATATTACTACCAGTGAACCTAGGGATTCAGTCTCTAAACTCAATTGGGATCATATTCGGATGACCAAGAATGCCATCAAAGAACAGAAGATGATATCTATCCAAATGGACAGGTCTTCTCTAAAAATTTCCCATGGTATTATTTCCACTTGTTCCTGCTACACCTCCTTGGTTTTGAGTAGGTTGAGGGGCACCTTTCTTGGGACCATATATTTGAGCCCTTGGCTTTGAACCACCTAGTGGGTCTTGTTGTAGTGTCCCAGTAGTAACTAGCATTGAACTACTTGCAGTGGTATTTGTATTCGCATGTAGGAAAGCAATTCTCATTTTCATGTCAGCTACAACAGCTTCTAACTCCATATTTTCTAGTTGCTTAGCTAAAACCTCCTTAGATTTTCTATCCTATTCCATTTCTATGTCAACTTGGGACATACCGGCATGAGTAAATTTTCTTTTCTTGGGGTTCATTTATACTTATACCAACTACTTTCTTCTTACCTTTATCAGAGGCATCCTTGTCATTTTTGTTGAACTTTTCATTTTTCTAAATCTCATATGGATGCAACTGTCTCAAAATAGGTCCCTCTCCTTCAAATTCATCTTTCTTGGAATTTGATTTTTTATTAGCAGCTTGTTTCCTTAGGGCTCCATGATCACCAAAAAAATCTTCATCTATACCCTTGAACTCTTCAATAAAAATTTTGGCCTTAAGTTCATTACTCTATGTCTTTTTGAAGATTTCTTTTCTCTCAACCAATAACTCATAAATTTCTTCTTCACACTTCTTTCTTGCAAATTATATATTTCTAACAACTTCTCATGATCTTTTTTCCTCAAGGCTAGAACCTCATCACGCCATTTTTCAGAATCATTGGATGCAGTCTAAGTAGCAGGCATTTCTCCTTGTTGGTCTAGAGTCTCTTGTAAAGGGAAAAAACCTACATCTGTCACTTCTCCATCCCTAAAAGGATCAAAAGATGTCTCAGCTACATAAGGGACAACTGGCCTTGAATTCTCAGCACCTTCAGAAGATGATGAGGCTTTGTCAGGGATAGGAGTTGGTATTCCCCCTCTAGATAATTTGGGAGAGTTATGGTCAAACCCAACTCTCCTAAACCATTGTTTTCTACTAGGTGTGTGGACTTCTTCTCCTATGTTACTTTTAGGATTAAGTTTGTAATAGGACCTAGTATTTTATTGTCGACTCATTGTAAATTTGACAAGAACTTTAAAATTTCAATATAGTAATAAACAGTGGAATGCACAGAGCACAAATTTGTCACCCATAACAAGTATGGGAAAAATTTTCATAAAACGATCAAGAAATGGATCAACATAAAATTAGTCTCTATGAGATTTAAAACCCTATTTCTACAACCCACTTCCACCAAGAAGAGTCTCCATTTTGTTAGTACGACTCAGATGGGATAACTTGAAACTAGATTAAAATATTTGACAAATGATGCACCAGAGAGTCTAAGCTAGATTAAACATGATTTACTACAACTATCCCTTGTAGAGTCGCCATTTTGCTAGAGATTTTTCTTGTAGAACCTCAATATAGAATTTATGCTTGACTCTATAATTCTCAACTCTTGATTCAACAATTAAAAGTCTAATTAACAAGCATTTGATCCTTCTTCTCTTTGAGCTCGATAGACTCAGGCGGGTGTACCTCTTACAAATTACTGCTTCTTAGTAAATTTGACAATGGATCAAGATTTCACACTAATGTTTTAATGGCATTTACTGCAGCAATTGGTAATAAATCCTGCAGATACTAGTCACTAGTCTTATGCAAAACTTTACAAGCCAAAGGATGCAGTTGTAAATAGAAAATACAAGTGTGAAAATGATTTGCATCCTTCTTCTCTTTGAGCTTCTAGCTCAGGTAGGCTGACCTAATGATTGAATTTTCAAGGAATCAACAAAATTACATGTATTCTCTAATACAAATGATAAACATCTAAGTTCTTCAACAGAAACTAAAAGGTTATTTAGAATTTTAAGGTTTGATGATGATAATTGATATTCAAATCTAGACCAATGCCTATTCTAGGGAAATGAGTGAAATGAATATACATCTACAGAAACCTTATAATGAAAATACACTTAGAACCCAAATGAAATGCCTTACAAGTCATCTTTTCATTCCCATATCTATGTGTCAAATTCTTATGCAAATACTTAACCATCTAAAACTACCCTTAAGAATTACCCCTCCCTTGGAAGAAACTTAAGAATAATCCCACATCTACCTTGTTAATAGGTATATCAAACTTGCCTTACAAATTTAACACACAAGAATTCAGATATGAACACATTATAGATATGAAACAGGAACTCCACTGTATTTTATTAAAATATCTCTGTTTCAGTACATTCAAAATGATAAAATCTTTAAAACTATACAAAAAATAGAAAACTGCTTCGCAGTTGTGAATTCGCCATCCTTAACATTTTGTTACAACTTTCTATTTATAGTATACACTAGCCATCTTGGAATCCTGAAAGAAATAGGATGCAACAAGCTTCGGATGGCTAGGAAAATAAAAAAGTACTAAAAGACAAAAAGCAGTTACAAATTCAGTCGGTGGAGGAAAATAACTTGAGTAATTAATTTGCAATCATTCTGAATATTTTATTGTTGGCACCTTTGTCTATAGCTATTCAGGGTAACTTCTAAAAAAATTTATGAGATATAGTGACCGCCAATATAGGCTAACTGACACTATTCTTGATGATAATTACCCTCCCTGTTCTCATTGATCGGGTGACAATTTATATGCATTCCTCATCTATTACATCTAGGTCTATTTTTGTTAGCTTCTTCTTCTTGGGCTTCAGTTGTCTTTCCCACCGAGCATCAGTAATAGCCCTTACATATATAACAAACTTGACAAAGTTTGTTTCAGCTTTGAATACTTCATCTAGGGCTCTATTGAATCTGTCCATATCTAAAACATTTTCCTCTATTAGGAAGACCTCTTTTGATGGAAACAAGGTGTCAAATTCTCCCTTCCACACCTCATCATTATCTTTTCTAATAGGGGTGATGAACTTGTTAAAATTAGGACCAAACATGACTAGCCTTGATTGCACTTGATTGACCTACCCCTTAAAAAAGGATAAAGATAGGCCAATCTTCTCTATCATTTCTCCCACCTAGCATACTGACTCTTGACGGTCTACTTTGTGAGTTTTCAGTGCCTCTAGCCTCTCAAAAAAGGATCCTCTTCCTGACCATACACTGAACAATGGGTTTAGACTTATTATCTGGTCCTTTACTTCCTTTTCTCGATCAGGCAACTTGATGTATGGCTTGTGTGCTGCATCCACTTTTCCCTTAAATACACTTATCCTGTGCTACAAGATGTTCAAAAATGCAAAGAGGGTAACTTCATTCTTTTCCTTTTCTATATTCTCTATTTCTTGTGCAAGCTCCTTAGTGACATTATGTTGCACAACTGCAACCTCTTGAGCTGGAGGGGGAAGAGCTTTGGAGGCTTCTTCCAACTGTTTATTCAGAGTTTCCACTTGCTCTTGCAATTCCTTTATCTTCATCAATCACTTCTCTCTATATTTTTCCAAGGAAATTGACTCATCAAAGAGCCTTTCATATCTTGTTGATAAGGGCTCTTATTTTGCCTCATTCAAGTAGGCAAAGTGAGTGACAGCCTGGGAGATTTCCAAATCAGAGGTGTTTTGGATAGCCCAAATGATCTTTCCCCATCCATATTTTCCTCTATACTGACCAGACATGGATTCTGATTTCTTGGAGCTAAGGACCACATAGTGATAGTTTGGTACTTTGGATCATACCCAAAACCTCTTATCATTATCCTATTTGAGTCTCTGAGGAAAATTGAGCTTTTGGTTGCTTCCTAATCTGATCAATAATGAATGCAGATGCTAGATCCCATCCAGGCACAGGAAACATCCCACTAGACTTCTCCAATTTCCTAGCCTCTTTTGTTGTGATGGTTTCAGAGTCAGGTTCATAGGCCTTTAGAGCCTACAAGGATTCATCCCTTAGAGTAGCACCCTCTATTATCTGCAATTGGGATCCAATCTCTTCCTTCTTTCTCCAAATGAGAAATTCCTTGAATTCAAAAGTCTTAATAAATGCATCATCATTCAAAAACTCTTCCTAATATATTTCTCTCTCATCCTTCCATAATTTGAGGGGCAATTCCACCTCCTCTTGGACCTCCTTTTCCTTTTTATTGCCCTGTCTAATACTCTTCCTTAATTGGTGATGGTACTATGTATCACCAGTGACCAGGGAAGTTACTCTGTTTTTTCTTTCCATGTGCTCCTAACTGAGAGGGTCCTCCTTGTTGTGTCCTCTGCTTCTTCCTAGGAGCCTCACTTGTTGCCTCTGTATCATGAGCTTTTGTGCTCTATTCAAAACTAGGTGGATGATCCATCTTAGGAGGGCTAAAAATATTTTATCATCCCTCACTTTCTTCCTCATACTCAGAGGATGAGTGTTGTTCAGGCCCATTTTTCTTCTCTTCTATCTGATTTTCTAATTTACTATACAATATATCATACGAGTCAATGATCTAGGTAACCCTAGAGACATATTCCATTCCTGCAAAGAAACCTCTGAAAGGAATCCCTACCTTTTCCATTTCCTTTTCCAAGTGTAGAAGGTCCAAATATTTTCTTGCTCTCTTTTCATCTTCTTCCTCATCAAGAAAATTTCTGATAACATCCTCTTTATCACACCCTTCATGCTTGTTGATGTTAGTGAAACTTGGTGTGAGCAATTTCTTGGCACTCCTTATAAAACCCTCAGGGTCCACATACCTATATTGGGCCATGGTCATCTTGAATTTCCCCAACCATTTGTTTATTCCCTCCATGGCCTTCTTCCCAATAACAAAATCCACAATATGGAACTGCCTTGGTGTAAATGTACCTTCCAGTGAGGGCCCAAGTGCTCTTTATCTATCAATACTAATTGCCAAATGAATTCCATTAAGGAAACCCTTGGAGGAACATACATTGGACGTATATGTGGGGGCTGAGGACACCCATAGACCGTGATTAATTTGTTGGTCTTCTCCAGATAAAATTCTCCTCATTTATGATCTCCTAGCCACTTATAAACATACTCACAAGGCCTTAGAAGCCTTTGCACCTTGACTGATAACCTGGTTATATTTGTACCAAGAACAATTAAAATTGGATGCACAATCCAATTTTGGAAACCACATAACTCATTTTCATTGGAAGTATAGTTCCAGACCCTAATCTAGAATTTCACAGGGTTTAGTTGGCCCTGGATGTGTTTTCTCAGTCTAAAATTCCGAGTATCCATGTTATTTATGTTGTGAAAAAGAATCAAATGCATCAACAAAGAATAATGCATGAATTTTGGGTTGGTTTTCTTCTGAATACTTATGAGACCCTCATGCATCTTGTCAATGATATACTGAATATAGTCAAGTCACTATTCACATGGGAATTTTGGATGTCCAAGATGATCATCAACAAATCCAAAGGCATTCTCTCTATGTGCCCATGAATTCCCAACACTCTACACAAATCATCTGATAAGTACTTCATGTATAAGTGCAGATCCTTGAATTCATATGGTGCATTCTTGGAAGTCGGTAATGGAACTATATATTTATTTGACCTAAGCATGTGAGAAAGGATCAAAATTTTAACCAGATTAAACTCTTTACTATATTTTGCTTTTAGTTTCCTTAGATCAATTTCTATGCTAGAGGAATGGTAGATACCAAAAGCTTTCATAAATGAAGACCTGTCCAAAGTGAATAGGTTTGTCTCATCATGCTTTCTAATGGTCTTAAACAATGTATCATACCTTTTGGCCAAATCAAATAACAAGTTTGCATCCAAAAAGACATCTGGGATTATCAATTTGGCCAAACCCAGTGTCCAGGGATTTAACACAGGGATATTTCTATCTCTATTACTATAGAAGTAGTTGAAAAAATGATACCCAAAACAATTTGGGGTAATAGGGTCCCTACAACTAGACATGAAGTCTGAGAAAAACTCATCACTAACCTTTTTATTTTGGTTTGATCTTGGAAGCAAGGCTATGAATTATTCTAAATATTTCCTTTTCACCTTCTTCTCTTCCTCTGTATGCTTTCTTCCCCCACTGGCTAAAGCTTTGTTGGATTCTACTTGACTCATATTTTCTAGTCTTTGAATTATCTCTTTTTGAAACAGGCCTCTCTTCACAAATCTTTGCAACTTATCAAATTCTCACTATTCTCCTCTGAAAACTTTGATACGAATAAAATACAAGTGTTGAGTCTATTTATCATTGAACAATTAATGCATCAATCAAGTCAAGAACTCGGAAAGCCATTGCTCAATCACTTCATCCATTACTCTGCATGTATTGAAGTCAATTCTGTGCTATTCGTGGCATATGAAGTTGACAGGTAATTGAATTTGAATTGATAGATGGAAAAATTCATGATTGCTTTTTTTTATTTTAAAACCTTATAAAATGTTTAAAATCCCTACACAAAAGCCGATTGGCTTGATTTTCTTTCTTTTTTACAACTTAGAAGATTACTTGTACTTTGTCAGGATCTCCTATCTTTCCTCAACCCTGGTCATTTACTTGATTTCCTTGAAATGGTGTGAGAACAAGATCCTCATTATTTCACAATACTCATCTTTACCATTGTTTATCTAGAGATTTAGAGAAAATGTCTTTTCCAAGTCATTGAATACTTTATTAACTCTTGGGTTTATCTAGAGACTTGATGCCTTTTCTTTATCTTCTAATCTCTGAATCTTTCATGACACTCAGGTTAAATCAAGTGAATTAGTGCACATCACTCATCTGAGTCTTGATCGATGGTTCTTATTTAATTTGAGCACTCCTTCACATGACTTGGGTTTAATCTAGAGATTCAGCGACCAACTAAGTCTTTTGATCTTTGAATGTATACCTTAACTCAAGTCTTGTCTGGAGATTTAGAGATAAGGCTTATCTGTGAATTGCTGAATGATTTTTCATGACTTGGGTCAATCTTTCATCTGTACTTCGGCCTTAACTAGCCTTAAATTTGAGCATGCCATTTCCCTCTTGTCTCTAAATCTCGCAATGAGACCTTACCTGACTTTACTAGACTCTAATTAGATTTGGAGATTCAGAGATAAATCAAACTTGAAGTCGCTGAATAAAACCTTTAACTCCAGTCACATTTCAAGATCACGCACATACCACATGATCTGAAAGATATCAACGTTCCTCGCCAGATCTTTGAAAGAAAGAAAGACTTTAAATTTTATCTGGCGATCTAGTGTTGGCCATAGATCATTATCTTTATCAATGGTCTAGATCTGATCACTGCAAACTCCACTTAACTCTACTCAACTCAGCTTCCATCTGGAGATCACGCAACCGAAGAGTTATCCAAGTCTCTTAAAATTATCCTTAACTTGGATCAAATCTAGAGAGTTAGGGGCAAAGAGGCATCACTGAATGTAACTTGAATCTAGGCTCAGCTTAACCACAATTTGATCTAGAGCTTCACCAACCAAAGCAATCTCTAAGTTGCCAGATACTTGACTTAACCCTAATTTGATTCTAAGATCATGCGCTAGCCCTAACTCTTTATCTCAATAAATGATCCGCGATGAATCTCTGAATGCATTTTTACTTGACCTATTCTTTCTAAGATTAGGAGACAACCCTTGATCTTTCCCTATATCAATGAATCGCACTGAATCTCAAGATCTTTGACTTAACTCTGCTTTCAATCTAAGATTTAGAGATAAGATTATCTCTGAATCTCCAAATAAAACCAACTTGACATGCCTTAACCATGGATTCCATCTAGAGATCATGCGAACAAAGAGATCTCCAAGTCACTAAATAATTTTCTTGACTCTAGTTTAATTCAGAGATTAAACACTAGCCGCTCATCTTGTTTTATATCAATGCTCCTTGCTAGATCTTGCAAGACTTTATCTAACTCAAAGTTTATTCCAAGATCCAGAGATAAAGGAAATCTCGTGATCTCTAGATAAAATTATTAACCATGATTTAATTAGGAGACTTGGAGATAAAGGCTTTGGCTAGATTGCTGAATGTTTTTCTTAAGCTCATATTTTTGTTCTGAGACTTGGCGCTAGCCACACATCCGAGACTGCATCAATGGTCAGTGCATAATCTCTTAAGTTTTAACTTAACTCAACTCACATTTGGAGATTCAATGACAAGGTAAAACTGCAACCCTTTCAAGACTCTGGTTAGATCATGAGATTCAGAGATAAACTTAATCTCTGAATCTCCAAATTTCTGGCTTAACCAAACATAAAACACAAGATCTAGAACTAGCCACATGATTAGATCTGCATCCATGGTCCTTGCTAGATCTCTGAATAACAATGTTGACATTGAATTTTTCTTGCGACTAAGTGCCAACCGTAAGATCAAAAAAGCATCAATGACCTACACGTGATCTCCATATTTTAAATGACTTAACCATCTCATTACAGGGTCTACCGACTAACATCAGTTGTTATTTCCTTTACTTCATCGCTGAATTGATGAATGTTACCATCTTAATCGCCAAGATCTTGATACTTAGAGATAACTGCTACACTAGGTCGTTGAATGCTCGAACTAACTGCCAACCTCATGAGACTTAAAGACTTAAAAGATATGCTCAAAAATGTCAACTCAAAAACATAAGACTAGGGCACATTTTTTTTTAAATTTAAGGCAATACAAACCCTACCAAGGACAACTAAGACTTAGGGTTTAGGGTTCACATGCATTTTCAAAGCACAATTTCTTGGTATACATGGACTTACAGAATAATTTGAGGGCACACTTGAAAATACTTCGATGTTTAGGGCACAAATTGACACTGGGAACCAAAATTTTAGCATGACTCAAAAAACCTAAAATAGACCCAACAGATCCTAATCAGACAAACATGGTATGTGTTGCCCCACTTTTCATCCTGTACCCATGTAATTGTCAAAGCGAAGGATTTTGAATTCACAGTCAGGTCTAGTCTTGTTTGAGTCTAGGTCTAGGTCTTCCTTGGGTAGGAAGTTCTTGCCGGGTTTCCCTGCCACTGCCTTTCCTTCTTTAAGCCAGATGGGTTATCTAAAAAAATTTTCATTTTGGGTAGGTTATAGATCCCAACCCGGCAAGGATAATGTGTTCTTATTGATGATCTTTTTCAAGAAGAAGAATGATTGGGAATCATAATTTCCAGGCATTCATAAGAATTCAGAGAAGATTCTTCATATAAATGATGCAATGACAGAGCTGTGATTGTAGATGTGAGGAGTTATTCTTGATATCCTTCAAATGGCATTGGATCTAAGCATGGTGATTGACAGACTGAGCAGAATGGGCTATGAAACATGGAAGTTGTGTTATTTGGTTGAGCAGTTTACTGCTAATATGATGATGAGAGTTTCTTTCTTTTCATTGTTTTCAAAACTTTTATGATGGAAATCATGTTATAAAAATATATATATATCATGTTTCTTGCAAAAGATATGAAATAATGTTAGTATAGTGGGTTGAAAAGGAAATCAAAATGTGAAAGGCTGCAATGCATATGCATTTGAAATAGGTGATGTTCGGGTTCATTTTTTTCTCTTTCAGGTGCGACACTACAGCATATATATGTATTCAATACATTTTCCACAGTCCCTAAAAGTGGATGATTTTCACTATTTGAAAGCTTGGATCCGTTCTCTGATGTTTTACGATCCTGTTGGTGAAAACCGCATGAGATTTGGAGTCGAAATGAGAAAGTTATGGCGCGGAGGGATTTTTCATTCTGGCTACTCTATGGCGGGAAATGGAGTTTTAGCTACTCCGTGGCAGGATTCGCACTGACCAAGTGCGAAATCCGTAAGCCTACATAAGTCATCATCGAGCTTTAAGGAAATTTTTATTATTATTTAAGTGTTTCATATCGCATGTGCCTTAAGTTAAAAGAAGACACATGCAATTAAATTTGACATGCGGAAATATGGCCAATGACTACTCCATTGCAATCGCGCACCTATTTTCCCAAATCCCGCCAGCTCTATTTTTGAAGATTTTTGAGTTATTTTTTAAAAAATTGATAACATGGGTTCTCTTGAAATGTATTGAAGATGATTTCGTCTTGAGGAAGTTTTGACTGAAAAATGCTTGTAGATGGTCGAGGCGGGATTTCAAAATTTCAGTGCTCCAAAGCAATTTTTGCACCTCAGAGGAAAAAACTCGCCAGTCTATATCTTGGCGATTCCAAGTTCTTTTTAAATTCTATTCATCTGGGTCTTTTTAAAATCTTCTAAAGAACATTTCATATGTTGAAAGTGTAGCGTGAAAATACATTAGATGCTCAGAACGGGAATTCACATTTTGGGTGCTCCAAAGGCATGCCGGCTATGATATTTGAATTTTGTAATAGTTTGAAAAGAGTGATGCTTTTCATTGTATCAAAGCATAGATCGAAGCTTCATGTCTTCATGATCTCAGTGCATCAATCAGATCTCACATATGTTACATTTCTGGCTTTCGAACATGTGTCAAACTTCACCACAGTACCATGTTGTTGGTCTTGATCAGGGAATCAGGTGCCCAATATATGGATTGAGGAACAGTTTTACGAAGTCATGAATGGCCTTTTGATGAGTTAAGATGGCTGAAAAGTGGAATTGATTCCCATTTCAATAATGAGCATATGTATAATGACTACAATCGGGTGTCGATAGGCAGAAATTAAAGACTATTCTATATGTATAGTAGAGCCAAATTCATACTCATTCCATGCATTTTCCACAATTCATAAACGTTGATATTTTTCACTTTTTGAAGGCAGGGATCAATTCTTTGATGTCATACAATTGTATTGGTGAAAACTGCATCCAATTTGGTGTTGAAATAAGGAAGATACAGCCTGGCGGGATTTTAAGTTTCAGCTTCTCCATGGCGAAATTCTACCTAAGAAGGTAATTTTCTGTGAAGGCAAAAAAAGAAGGAGGAGCGCTGTGGTGGACCCCACAACGGGTATGCGAAGCACTTTTTCAATTTTCTGGGTAAGAGAGAAATGTTTAAATGTTGACTCATAAATTAAAATAAGGTATTTGCGGAGAACTAAAAATTGCTTTCTCCGCAAGCGGAGTTCTCACCCGTAGAGAGATTTTCCGCAAGCAAAGAAATGCACCCAATGTTATATTAGGTGGATTTTCTCTAAGTGGAGCACCCCATTTCTGATTTTCTGCAAGTCCACGGAAAATGAAAAAGTAAGGAGAAAGAGCGATGAGTGATGAATGTGGTGCCCAGACATGAAGAGTTAAGTTTCAATAGTGGTTGCTGCCAAAGCTTATCAGACAAAGATGGAAAAAGGAAAGGAGACCAAATGATTTAACTTCCCCTTTTCTTTTCCGTTTCTTTTCCCTTGTAATTAGTTAGCGATAGAAGTGGTTTCTTGCCATCTGTCATTTAGAGGGAGATGAACCAATTAAACTTCCTTTGTAACGGTCATCCCCTGGCTCTATATGTATGAAGTTGAAAGATTAATGAAAGGTCAGAAAATTTTTGGTATGGAATACTTGATGTTGCAGAGACAATTGAAGGTGTTTTATGTCAATTATTTTCTATTCCAGTTAATTAGATGGTTCTTTCTCTTAGTCTAAGTTACATTAAGAAAGAAAGGATGTTTCATTCTTTG
>MU227512.1:411250-424922 GCA_018584345.1 Thuja plicata | reverse complement strand
TTGTTAATGATATGATTCTTTTTCTTAATCTGAATTGCAGTAGGAAGGAAAAGATGTTTCATTCCTTTGTTTTGAGGATGTGAATGAACCTCAGTAGGATGTGCTGTGGGATATTCGGAGAAGGATTTATTAGAAGTTTTCATCATTTCATTTATCTCTCTGTTAGTAGTTGATGTAGATTAGTTAGTGTTGAGCGTATGAATTCATAAGATGTGTGAGTTCTACAGCTTGGTTTATAGATTAGAAAGCTCTCCTTGCCTGGATTAAGTTCTGTTTAGGCTTAATTCGGTTTGCCTCTTCTGCTCTCGGGTTAAGAGCATACCTTGTGTTAGTTTTAGGATTAAGACATAATTCATTGCATATCATTCCAAAAGGGAGTTGTACCTACCAATTCAGAGAAAAGCCAGTAATCAGAGAACGGCTTTTCAACTTTTGTAATCAGATATTGTTCATAATTTGGGCACTAAGAGTCATATTCCTAAGAAGTAAGAAAGGACAAATCTGTTTACTAACAGTATGTAAGATGCACAAAGCTTTGTATGGACTGAAACAAGCACCGAGAGAATGGTATGAAAGACTACACTCCTATCTTATTAGTATTGGATTTGTTTGAACAAGTGATAACACTTGTACTTGAAAGGAGGAACTAATGATAAGATTATTATTGCTGAAAATTTTGTTGATGATATTATATTTGGAGGTAATGATAAATTATGCAAATCATTCACTGATGAAATGTGAAAATTTTTTGAAATGTCAATGTTTGGAGAGATCAAATTTTTTCTTTCCTTGCAAATTTTACAATAGGGTGAAGGCATATACATTACTCAATAAAAGTATATCAAGGAAGTACTAAAGACATTCAGAATGGATGATTCAAAACCAGTTGGTACACCTATGGTCACAGGATGAAAATTAACAAAAGATGATCAGACAACTGAGGTAAATCAGACCCTGTACAGATATATGATTGGAAAATTGATGTATGTTGTACACACAAGACCAAATATTACACACACGGTTGGTATTGTAGAAATATTCTCTGATAATCCTAAAGAATCACATATGACTGTTATAAAGAGAATTTTTATATACTTGAAGAACACTAAAGTTTATGGATTGTGGTACATGAAAGAAGGCAAGTTTGAAATGAAAGTTTACACAGATGTTGATTGGGCTGGGAACATTGATGATAGAAAGAGCACTAATAGTGGAGCATTCTTTTTGGGAGAAAGATTGGTTACTTGGATCAGTAAGAAGAAAGGATGCATATCTCAGTCAACTACAGAAGCACAATATGTTGTTGTTGTTGCAAACTGTTTGAACATTGCATGGATAAAACAATTTTTGAAAGAAATGAATGAAGAGATCACTAACCGAGTGATAATTTATTGTGCTAATACTAGTGCAATTAACATTTATAAGAACCATGTGATGCTTGAAAAAACAAAGCATATATCTATAAAGTATCACTACTTGAGGGAACAAGTATAAGAAAAACAAGTGACACTGGAATATGTACAATCAAAAGAACAACTAGATGACATATTCAATAAACCCTTACCAAAGGATACATTTGAGTACTTAAGGAATAGACTAGGGGTTCATCCCTTGTCTATCATTCACTAAGATTACTAGGAGGTTGCATCAACCTACATTTTATCATAATATCAATCATTTTGATGCAAACTGAGAACTGGACCAATATTGCATATTAGTACATTCAAGGTACCTGATCTGAACTGCAAACTAGAGATATTTTTGGCTACTGAAGAGCTGTGCATTTTCTTTTTGGCATTGTTGTCAAATGGAGAGAAGATTCAATGAAATATCTATCCAATGCAAGGGAGAAAAGGAGAAAAGAGAAAGGGAGAGAAATAAAAATATATATCCATTAAAGGGAGAAAATATTCTATAGATAATGGGAGGGAAGAATAATGACATGTCTATCTACAGAGATAGAGAAGATTCAAGAATAGAAGAGTCAAATCTATAGGGAGAGTTTGCATGGTGAGTTTTAATTCTCTATAGTGATTAAAAATATTATATGTACAATATAGGGAGAGCTAAAAAAATTTGCATACAGTTGTAGAACAGAAGTTTGGTATTCTATGGTATTTTCATATTGTATATTTCATATTGTGTTGTCATCAATGCCAAAGGGAGAGATTGATGAACTACAACTGATTGTATGTTTGAATTCATTGATTTGATGATTAACTGAATTACTAACATGATGGTAGACATTAATTAGTTAATTTATTGTCATTGATGTCAACTTGTTTCTATTATCATCATGGTTATAAACATCTATTATAGATTGAAGATCAGGAATAAACAAAGTTTATGTGGTCAGTAATTGAAGAATTAGGTATACACCAAGTCATAATAGTGGACACCGAGTAAACATAGTGTGTGTCGAGCACAATGTTAACCAAGCTAGGTATCACCGACGCATCACGGTATTGACTGAGTTATATAAATTGAAGGTCGACTAAAATGATGAGCTAGCATATTATTTATGATTTTGAGGTAATTGGTAAGGTTTTTTATGTTGGTCAAATGGCAATGAAAATTCAAGATAATCAGATGAAGGAGATTGGAATGTGTTTTTGACACAACTACCGAGAAAGGTTGAAGTGGAAAAATCAACAATGGAGATTAAGCGGAAAAATCTAAGGATGGAGATTAAATGGTTTATGATGTCTATATAAGTGACAAGAGATTCATTATGAAAAGATGTGCACACATGCATATTGATGAAGAGATTATCTTCATACATGACTGATCAAACTGGTTGAAGACAAAACCAAGCATTTTTGTAGACATCACCGAGCGACAGAGAAAGAGAATTTATCGAGCAGAACAGAGTATGAAGAATCAAAGGAACTGAAGTGAATATTGATCAAAAGTATTATTGTGCTTAGAATAGATCTTAAAATCTACAAATAGAGTTGTATTTAAATCAAATCATTATTGTATCAGTTTAACCATTTTTATAGATAAAACTCTTAATCAAGTTGAACTTAACAGTCTTTTTCTTATGACATTCAATGAATGTTGATTGTTTTCTTGTTGACCCCATAGTGAATGATTGGTCAAGGGAGAACTGTTAGTCATAAATCCTCTAACCAGGTCACACCTAATAGTTTGCATTGTAACCTTTAAAAGGGTTAAATCTTAACCAAGCTCACATCACAAGAGTGAATTATTTTGGGTTATCGGTCCCAGGTGGTTTTTCCCTTAGCAGGGTTTCCATGTTAAAAATCTATGTGTAAATGTGTATGGATGTGTTGGATTGTTATTTTTCTTTATACATTACTTTATATGCATTAATCGATAATCATAGTATTTGTTTTACTGCAATTTGGTAGATGAGTTTGTACATGAGTTTGAGATCATAGTTTATATTTCACCGAGTTCATTTATATGTTTTAAATTGTTGTTATATACATCTGGGAGTATTAGGGACTATAGGATAGCTGGAACTAACTGATTCACCCTCCCTCTTAGTTATCTAACAAAATGAAAAGCCGAGGAAGAGGTCTTTACTAAAACTTCCAAGTTATATTGTTAGTTTTTTAGGCGTGCATGACAAAACCAGGCTTGGAAGGCATTTTGTTCTACACTCTTTACCTTTTGTTTTGTTGTTTAGTTTCCACTTTGGGTTGTGATTTTGTTGGTTCTTCATGCTTTATGTTTATGCTCTCCTGACCCCCTACTTGTTTGGGGCTTTATTATTAATAGTAGTTTTTTAGCTAGTTTTGCTTTGGGTGATAGCCAGTCGGTTGCTAGCAATTTTCAATGGCTTGGTCTAGTTCTTGATTGTTTTTGGTTCATTCTTGGCTTTGTTGGGATTGTGTACATATCTATTTCTTGGATTCTTTTGGAAAATGTCTATTTGGAAAGGACTGGGATCCTTGAAAAATGCCTTCTCCTAGTGCACTTGGTTACCTCTAAAGTAAAGGGATTAGATGGTTTTGTTACCATCTTGTTCTTTCTCTCCAGCTTGAGTTTTTAGAGTGAAGTTTTTGGGCCCTTTTGAAAACCCATGAAGTTTTGGGGTTCTTTTGAAAATGCTTCTTGTTGTTTTTGTTTGGGCAGCATGCTATGGTCTTTTTTGGTCTCATTCTCTGTCCCTTTCCTTGTTTCATTGTTCTAGACTGAATGCTTATCATGGTAAAAGGGATGAGGGCCCTTTAAATCCTTTCCAACCTAATTAAAAACATTGTTTCAATAAATTTAACTCATTGAAACATAAAAATTTCTATATTTACCCTACAAATCCTCTTTCTTCTTGTCATGTATTTTTTATTATTTTGTATGTATTAAAACTATATGTTATCTGATTTATGTACATTTGTGCTCTTGTAAAGACTAGCATAGCCATGCTAGCATATAGAGAGTGCAATTTCATCACAATCTACATTGTATTCATATCTCTATATCAAGTCTTTTAAACCTTTGGGTGCTATTTACTCTATGTTTGTTTTTATTTTCTAATAAAAAATAGTATTTTTACTTAAAAAAACAAATGTAGAAAATATAAGTAATCAAAAAACATAAAATATACTATTTATTTATCATTGTGTTGGATAATATTTTCGTATCACTATTCATATCTATGAATCTAATTGAGTTAAAAAACATGAATTTTTAAAAGAATTAATTTTCTAGTAGTTGTATGCATAAGCATGATAATGAGAAAGAGGTTCAATGTATAGTGATATCCACACAAAAAATAGAGTTTATATAAGAAAATATAATTTTAAAAATAATATATATGAAATATAATTTTGTATGTGTGATTTACTTTATCTTATATAGAAGTCTATTTTTTTGTCTATACAATTTTGAAATTCACTTTTGATTTTACATTCTTTAGCATTTTACACCAAGATTATAATGGAGTTTCAATGGTTACATTGATTTTATAAATAATAGCACTTTATGCCTAGACTTGTTTGTATAATTTGATATTATTTTCTTAATCTAACTAGCTAGTGTCGAATAATACCATTATTTTAGATGTAATTAAAATAATTGATGATTTTATTAATATTCTTAATAATTTTACTACTAATTATTTTAGAATCCTTCACAAAATTAAGTAAAAATAGCTTTTGATACACGTCATTTAAGGTTAGAAATATTACATTGTTAAGTATAAAAGATAAAATATATTTTTATAATTTTTTTGAATTGATTTCCAATTTTTATAACTAGAATATTTATGACTAACTAGCCAACCATTCAAATCAAAATTGATAATCATTGACCACATTATAATAAACATGATTATTTGATTTGAAATAATTGAAAAAATGTCGTTAAATAGAAATATATGCAAAATTTGATTGATGGTGCAAATGAATTAAATAAGAAGGATGTATAAAGCATACTTGTACTACACTTTAACTTTTTTATGAATGGTCTATATCTATTAGTTAAATTTTGTTATAGCTATTTATACTTATGTTGATCTCTATAAAGGCCAATATTACTTGAATTTGATGAGTATAGGATACAAGAAAATTGACATAAATATGAAAAATTGTACTAGAATTTCTAGGGAAAATAAATTTCCTAATATCATTATTAAATATATGAAACATCCCTATCAAAAATATATAAATATTGAAATCTTAAAATAAGACCTATATAGATACACTTACCACTGGTGATTTCCAAACAAACACAGTGATATAGAATAATAAGTGCAACTTTAAGAGTTGAGATTTATTGTAGACATTAATAATGTGATTTATTTAATCAATATAACTTGATTTAATATAGATGTCATATCCTTATAGACTAAATAGTATCTCAAATATTTTCTATCCATAATTACATTATCAAAAATATTCCTACTCAAAGAATTGTCATTTATTAATTACATTAAGTAAGCTAAATGTCACGTTTGGTTTATTCAATCTCCTAAAATAAATGTAATTTTCAAATAAGCAAAAACACACTTAATTTAATTAATATATCTATGTAAATTTTTCATGAAATCAAAGATCTATTTCTTGTTCTTATTTGAAAGAACAGGAATGAGTTATAAAAATCATATTCTACGCAAGCTGCATTAACATGGAGCGACAAGGCTTTTGTAATACAAATAATGTTTAACCAGGCTAAGAAGATGTTGGCAAATCTTGGAAATTTGTCCAAGATTACATAGATGCATTAATTCGTTGAAAAAATGCATCCCTATTGAAGCAGATGTTATGATCTTAATCAGAATTGAATGGAACCATACAGTAATATTTTGAGCCTATGTAAAGTCAAGCAAAAATGGTATTGGTCCTTGCAAAATAGCAAGCATTAATTTTCAAAAAAATGGAATTTATGCCATTTTTGAAGACAAGCAAGATCAACTACCAACTCTTTAATCAGTGATCCAAGAATATCTACTTCTATATTAGGTTATGTTGGATATTTTTCTTGCAATATCCTTTCTTAGATGAGATTCTGAGACCAAATTGTGGGATTAAAAACCTAGGACACAAACTCAACACCCTCAACAGAAAGGAGACAAGAAACAAGTATAATTGACAAGGTTCAAAGACCTTCTACACTTTGAGCTCCACCTCACTCAGAAGGATATACCTTATCTGCACACACATAACCCTTTGTGACAAACAGTAGCTTGTAGATACTGGAATAACTCTCAAACCTATAGGTAACATGTACCTCAATGTTTGTACCAAATCATAGGTAGTATCCCACTTGCATAAAGTATGTTTGAAAACCACTACTCTAACTTCCTCCTATCAACATGAAGGGAAAGGTTATCATTGACGTGTTTAATTAATGGATCTCTGAAATATCCCAGATCCCTTATAGACTAGTGCCTTATCCAATGGGCAACATATTCAAACATAACACTGCAAAAGAAGATTATGTATAAAGAAGACAACACGATCTAATATGTCTAATGCCTTAGATCAAACATACCCATTTAATCAAGTTCTACTTTTGGATCTACCTGTTTATTCAAATATGCAACTACCTATTCCAAGTATTTTACCCTCCCCTTGGAAGAGACCCTAGAATAGACAATACATTAATCAGCATCCAATGAAAGAAAAGTTTGACATATCCTTGATACCCCAACTCATACGCATCTAAATAAAAATCCCAAAACATAGTTATCCTTTAAATAAATCTATTGCAGATCTACAAAAGACAAGATTAAAACACCCTAGATGCCTTAATCTATCTAATTTAGAAAGCATAATGGAGATAACTTGATAACAGAACAACCATACTGGAATTTCATTCATAAAGCTTACTATTACAATGATGTTCTTCTCTAGAACCAGAAAGAGATCAAGAACACCCTATATGCAGAGAAAAGGAAGAAATATTTATAGACGAACCACACTTGGAACCTACCTTGAATTATTATAGAGAAACAAGAACCCTTACAATAGAGAAAAGAAAGACTTATATAGAAAAGGGAAACCATAAAATCAATATTCATTTGACATATGTCCCTTATAAAATCTAATTTGCACTTATCTTTCTCTCTCAAACTGACTGATCTTTCTTCAAAAGATATGAAAAACATCTGATCTGCACTTGTCTTGGGAAAATATTCAATTTTAATGGCAGAAATGACAGGAAGTAGAGGAGGATTACAAAAATATACAAATCTGAACAAAAAAACCCTAAGTCACCACCACACGACATAAAAGAAACCATATTCATCAAATATCCATCCCTTTAAGAACCTATAGCCACATAAATACAAGCCACAAGATCAAATTGATGCATCTACCATTACTGTAACTTGGAAAGCAACGCCACTGCTTGAAAACCCTGATAAATCATTTGAATATTCAAATATGTGATTTCAACAGCTACAGGTGGTGCAGAATATTCCATCAATGGCTGAGATTCAAACCTTTTTTCAACTTTAAAACATATCCATCGATCTCCTTTAAGATACCCGTGATGCCATAATCAAATCTAGACACGTGGCACCAAGGTGTGCTTCCACTATGGATATCCATTGTGCAAGTTCTATTTGAGGGAAAGTGTTAGCCATCCGATGAAATTAAACCTACTTTACCCTTATCTATCATTGAAAACTTGGACACATGGTCAAATTAGGACATGTGTCACAAAGGCACGAACCTGAAAAGAATAATTGTAGATTACTTTACATCCACCGGATCACACACACCATTTGATTCATTCTAATATGACTTTCCTTTAAGTACCTTTGACTTTACACTGAACCCACCATCTCCCATACATCGCAAAGGCATAAACCCGCGAAGGTTTAAACATCATGCAACATCTAATTCATGGCTTACGCCCACCACTTGATGAAGATTGATCTGACAGTCCATTAACTTTACCTTTAACCCCAAGCTGGACCCACAATCATAGGATGCCACACGTCAAATGGTCTCAATGCCTCAAAGAGTATCTTTCGGGCATCTTTTCTTCCAAGTTTTGTGTCTACCGTTAGATAAAATCTGATCTCGCCATGCATTATGTTACCTTTATCTCAGCTTGTGCCCAGACTTTCCACATGTCTGCCTCTTGCAATGCTGCAAAGGTTTAACTCACATGCATCATTTGTTAGCAGGAAAGCACCAACCGCTAGATTAAAACAGATCTGATGGATCTTGATCATGGTCGATAGCTTTTGAAAATGTTGACTTCATGATCCCTACGATGGACACTTGGCATCACAATGCGATGTCTCGATGATTAAACATGTTGCATCTTGCATTTGAGGGATAGCAACAACTGTCAGATTGATCTAGACTTGCTTGACAAATGGGTAAGTGCACAAAGATAGGAGACCAAAAAGGGGGTATAAGATGCCACTTTTTTATGAAATCAGAAAACTCTAAACTTCAATGAGAAATTGAGGATAGTTACACTCAAATTTTTAAAATTTGACAAAAACAAGGTTGTTCTACTCCGAATCTAGTTTCTAATCTACTAATTTATTTTATAAATGGTGGAGATTAAGGCCCTCAAAAAGGAGGAGCACAAAAAGTGGTCCTATTTTTTGTGAAAAAACATAACACGGCATCTGGTGTGCTCCCCCTAAAATGTTAAATTTAAAATAAAAAAAATTAATCACTCCAATGAGAAATTAGCTAACACCACCTAGTTTATCCCGTATTTTTCTACTAATTTTTTGATGAAAGTGTATTTTTTTGCCATTTTACGGAGTGGACACATCTTGAAAACGTGAAATTTTGGTGTGCTCCCCCTAGAAATCATTGAAAACTAATTAAAAATCATAACTTTTTTTTTTTTTAAAGTGTGTAGAATGGAGTCTAGTTTTTGAAAATGTAATTTTTTCAAAATTCAATGAATGAGCCAAATTGTAAGCCCAAATGAATAGACGTTGGTTTTTGATGAAAATTAGACATACTTAGAAAAGAAATTAGAGATGAAAAGCTTAACATAATTAGAATTCAAAATATATTACATGGTTAGATAGCTATTAGAGAGATCTAAAATATCATGCCGCCTGATTTTATCATTATTGAACCATGTGCAAACCTAACGGGAAGCACACAAGAAAAAATGTTATTTTTTCTAGGTTTGCTGGAAAATAGGTCCCAGACCTATTTGAATCCTCTAAGCCTTTGGGTTGGAACTCAAAGGGAAATCTAAGCCTTAGTCTTGGTAAACTTCAATTTTGTTTAAAGGGCGTATGCCCTATAAGAAATATAGGGCATACGCCCTATGGGGCATACACACTATACGGCATACGCCCTATATTAGACACACAAAATGACAAAAGGAGAGAGAGAGAGAGAGAGAGAGAGAGAGAGAGAGAGAGAGAGAGAGAGAGAGAGAGAGAGAGAGAGAGAGCGCNGAGAGAGAGAGAGAGAGAGAGAGAGAGAGAGAGAGAGAGAGAGAGAGAGAGCTCCTTTTTTCATTTTGTGTGTCTAACATAGGGCGTAAGCCCTATGTAAGAACACAAAAAATCATAATAAAGGTATGAAACTCGTCAAAGAGGCCCACTTTTAATTGTTAGTGTATGTTTTTATAGTCTGCTCAACAAATATTCTCTTTTCATGGTGTTGAAGATCACAAAAAAGTATATTTTATCAATTTGCAACACATTTTCTTTCAAAAATCAACATCAAAGTACGAAAGTCAATCATTCTTCACCAAAATTGATCTATTGAGGTAAGTTTTTTATTTTTTACATGTGAATTGTGAATAATGAGTCTTTTTGTTTATAATTTCTATGATATGGATTTTTTCAACAAATAATTTGACATATTGTAAAAGATTTATATTATAATTTGTCATACATTTCTATTATATTTTGAGTTAATATAATTTAGATTGATATTATAAAGTTTCACTTCTTGTAATAGATTTATATAATAATTTGAAAATTGTAATGAATTCATATGTAGAAATCATCATCATGCCAAGGAAATGACCAAAGACTCTAACACCAGAAGAACATGAAAGAGACAAAGAGAAGAAAAGGGAAAGAATGAGACAACTTCGTGAGCACAAAAAATTGCATACCATAGAAGAAGATTTTACTTTGGATGGGGAACATGAAACATTAATAGAAAGTAAGAGAGAATTAGAATTGGAAACAAAAAGGCAATGGATGAGAAACTTGCGTGCAACAAGACAATTGAATTATTAAGATGTGGGCACATCATCTATGAGTTCCCAAGTTGAAGAGACATCACCATCCAATGTTGGAGACACGCCCTTGTATCATCTTGAAGGCACACCATTGTATCATGTTGAAGGCACACCATTATCTACATCCGAAGGTGTAGGCACAACATCCTATCATGTTGAAGGCACACCATTATCTACATCCGAAGGTGTAGGAACGACATCGTTTCATGTTGAAGGAACACCATTAACATCTCAAGTTGGTGAGGATCCATCTTTCACATTTAAATTTGAAGGAACATCATCTTTGGTTAAAGGTACACAATTGACACATAATGTTGTTGATGTTCATAATGTTGAGGCCACTCAATAGTTGAAAACACCTCCTAGAATTGTTTATAGAAATCCAAAAGATTTGATTGATATTGATACTAATATTTTGCAACAAATGCCTGACAAGATTCCCAAGCGTACTTGTCAAAGATATGCTCTCTGTATTTGGAGATTATTTTTTGAGAATTTAAAGATGACAAGAAAATGTCAACTATTTGTTCAAATGATGAGAAATCTAAACTTTGGGCCCATCATGAAGATTCTTGGGCTAAGAACGATGGATGGGTCAAGTGAAAAATCTATTGTAAAGAATCTAATGACTGCATATGAGAGTGTGGGTTCTACATCACGCACAAAAGATAGTAATGTCACACAATGTGTACTTACATCAACATTAGTAAGAACTCAAATGAAGAAATCTTGACTCATTAGAAAGACAAGAAAAAAATTAAAAATAAGTAGAAAGTCTTTAATGAGAGCTATGGGAAGGTGTCAAAGAGTGGAAGATCCAAATAACAATGAGTTGTGGGCATTTTTTGGTAGACTACCACGGAAGGATAAATCAATTGTTGAAGCTTTAAAATCCGTGATTGAAGACTTTTGGAAGAATAACACACGAGTATCTCCCAATCAATGAGATGTTGTAAGAAGGAGGATTGGTAGTCGAATCTACATTCCACATTTGAAACATTTTTTGGATTCAACTCTGACACAATTATTTCCAAAATTTATATATATGTATCGTCAATTTAAAATTAGTCAAAGATATTTTGAAATGGCTAAACCTTTTTATGTGAAGATAAATTACACATGCACAACTTGTTTTTGTAGGGTACATATTTAATTTTCTAACCATTTAGATGTTTATAAGAATATATGTGTAGATTTGCATTATAACAATGTTTTGCAAGATTGTAACATAAATGATCCACTTACATCTTCAAGAGAATTTATTACTATAATTTTATGTGAAAGAGTGGATGGGAAACAATTTTACAAGCTCACAAGCAATTCAGAATGAAAAAGTGGATTTTGGAAAATATAAGATAGTCACATATGCCATAAAAGATGGAAAGGAGGCTAAAAGATGTGATTTAGTAATTGAAAAGATTCCAGTGTATCAGTTCATGATTATTTTTTCATGACAAGATTATGTATGAGTATGCAAGGCATACACATAGAGCTCGATGGTTGGATATACAATTCAAGTTGTGCAAGGACACATTCCCACTTGATACCATTGTTTCAGTCATCGACTTCGCAGAGAACTACACTCTACAACCACAAAATGAGGTGCAAGAAAATTATTATAGCTCTCAACAAGTTGCTATATTTGTTCATATAGAATTTATGTATTCACCTGACATTACAAAGGATAACAAGAAGATATTGAGGGAGTATCATTTTTACATCAATGATGATTGTTCACATTCTACAGAGTTTGTACACGGTTGCTTTCATTTATTTTATGGTGATTTGAGTAATAGGAGTATATCATATTGTCGACACATCATATGGTCAAACAATTCTGCATCACAATTCAAGAATTCTCGAATGTTTTATTGGTTGAGCAGGATGCATACGAACACTATTATTCAATATATATGTAATTTTGCAGAGGCCGGTCATGGAAAGGGAGAGCATGATGGTGCAGGTGCATGTATAAAAAGGGCCTTAGCACATGAATAATTAAACTACAAAGAAAAAGCAACATTTTCAGATGCGAGATGTATCATCCAGTGGTGTAATACTATAATGGGTCCAGGTAATGAAGGTGAGTTTATGGTTTATAGATGTTTTTGGTTGATGGATGAAACTAACATTGCACCATATGAGGATTGTTGTACATTAACAGGATCAAGTGAGCTACACTCTTTTAGAAGCTCTAATGCAAGTTCATGTATCATCCACACATGACATATGGCATTCTTTTGTTCTTTATGGGCAGATGAAGATTGGAATGGGTGTGAGTCAAAGGAATGAGTCGACGAATGGTCTACACTAATTTTGAGCACACTTGACTCCTATCTTCCCCCAGTAGCATTGTAACTGACACAAATAGAATCATCCATTGACTTTGACCGTTTGTCTGATCTAGTGCAACCAGGTAAATTCTCAACTCACAAATACTCTCAAATTTAGTACTTTATCATAATAATTTGTTAAATTAATCTCCTCTTTATGCTTCTATCATTGCAGACCATGTTTTTGTTGTTATTGCACCTGAAGACAATGACGAAGGGATAGATTATTATGTGTCATTATGTTGAGGCCAAAATGAAATTGGATCACTTAGTTACAGATGATGAAGGATTAGAATACACTACAATAGCAATGGTTTTAACTGGTACATGGCTTAGATGGTATTGTATGAAGAAGCCTAGGTTGTGGTTGTTTGAGGATTGGGAGACACGCAGGAAGATTATTCATTATTCCAACCTTGTCATTGCATCAAATGTCCATTTGACCAAATATGGAGGAAAACCACAAAATAAAACTCTTTGGAAGGTTTGCAAGTCAAACCACGAGGCAATACTTGAGACAATAAAGGGTAGGGAAGATCTGGCTAGTTCATTGGACTAAAAGTGAATCCAAAATGTTGTAATGTCAAATCTAGTTGAATGCATGTGCATATAACATGTATATTTGTAAAGGAATTAATTCCCTTGAATCCACATTGGGTGGACTGTAAATTGCTCATGCA
>MU227512.1:376041-411200 GCA_018584345.1 Thuja plicata | reverse complement strand
TAAAAGTGAATCCAAAATGTTGTAATGTCAAATCTAGTTGAATGCATGTGCATATAACATGTATATTTGTAAAGGAATTAATTCCCTTGAATCCACATTGGGTGGACTGTAAATTGCTCATGCATTATCCCGTATGTATAACGGGAAGTTTGCAAGATTTAATAATAAATTTTCTCTTGTATTTTTTGGGGCAATACCAGAGGTTTTCTCTTCTCAGCTCTTTCCTCCTAGTGCTCCTAATGAGCTGAGTTGTAAACATATTTTTCATCATTAATTAAAAAAAATATGTTCACAAAACAAATTTTAGAAATATATGTTAAGATTATTGTCATGTTTCATGCTAGCACATTATTTGTATATATGTATTTACAAAACAATCATTTAAACTATAGAACCGCACATTGAAATCATTTAAAAATCTTGAAAATTGCTATTCATGGCATCAAACCATCTCTACCAATAGCTCCAGAATGCTGGGTGAATGCTAGCAATGACCCTGTCATGGAGGCGAAGTGGCTCGAACGTTGCCGACCGCTATGGAGACAATTGTCCCTCAAGGTGCACTAGGCAACCAAATTGCTGATATTAAGGAGTCTGTTTCTTGGATCTCATGTGGGGTATTGACAATGTATTAGGTTCTATAGGACCATTTCACAGAGGCCTATGATAACCTATCTCAGATTTTGGAGATTCGCTTCCGTTTTCATTTTTTGACCCGATCTCGATTGATGCAAAAACTTGCAATTTTGCGCAGTTGAAAGCTGAGACATTACATATTTTGAAAACCGCTTGTCATGGCATTGAACCATCTCCACCAATAGCTCCAAAATATTGGTTGAATGCTATGAATGACCCTATCACGGAGGCAAAGTGGCTTGAACATTGTTGATCGCTATGGAGTCAAGTGTCCCTCAAGGTGCACCAGGAAACACAATTGCCGATCTTCAGGAGTTTGTTTCTCAGATCTCACATTAGGTATTGACAAAACTTTAGGTGATATAGGACTATGTCATGGAGGCCTATGATAACCTATCTTATATTTTGGATATTCTCTTCCATTTTCATTAGTTGACCCAATCTCAGTTGATGCAAAAATTTGCAATGTTGCGTAGTTGAAAGCTGAGACATTACATATCTTGAAAACCGCTTGTCATGGCATCAAACATTCTCTGCCAATAGCTCTATAGTTTTGGTTGAATGCTAGGAATGACCCTTTCATGAAGGAAAAGTGGCTCGAACGTTGTCGATCACTATGGAGCCAAGTGTCCCTCAAGGTGCACCAGGCAACAAAATTGTCAATCTTCAGGAGCCTTTTTCTTGGAGCTCACATGGGGTATCAATAGGAAGGTAGGTACTACATGACCATGTCATAGAGGCCTACGATGACCTATCTCATATTTTGGATATTTTCTCCCATTTTCATTTTCCGACCCAATCTCAGTTGATGCAAAAAATTGCAATGTTGCGCAATTGAAAGTTGAGACATTGAACATCTTAAAATTTTGGCATCAAACCATCTCAACCAAAATCTTTGGAATGTTGGGTGAATAATATTATTGACCCTATCATGGAGGCAAATTTTCTCGAACATTGTCGACCGCTATGGAGCCAAGTGTCCCTCAAGGTGCACCAGGCAATAAAATTGCCAATCTTCAGGAGTCAATTTCTCAGAGCTCACGTGGGGTATCGATGAACCATCAGGTGCTACAAGACCGTTTCATGAAGGCCTGTGATGACCTATCTTAGAATTTGGATATTTTCTTCCATTTTCATTTTCTGACCCAATCTCATTTGATGCAAAAACTTACAATGTTGTGTAGTTGAAAGCTAAAACATTGCATATCATGAAAACCGCTCATCGTGGCATCAAACTGTCTCCACCGATATCTTTTGAATTCTATGTGAATGATAGGAATGACCCTATCATGGAGGAAAAGTGGCTCAAACATTTCCGACCGTTATGGAGCCAAGTGTCCCTCAAGGTGCACTAGGCATCAAAATTGTTGATCTTTAGGAGTCCATTTCTTGAAGCTCACCTAGGGTATTGACAAGCCATCTAGTGATAAAAGACCATGTCATAGAGGCCTATGATAACCTATCTCATATTTTTTAGATTCACTTTCATTTTCATTTTCCAACCCAATCTCAGTTGATGCAAAACTTGCAATGTTGCACAGTTAAAAGCTGAGACATTGCATATCTTGGAAACTGCTTGTCATGGCATCAAACCATATCCGCCAATAGCTTTGGAATATTGGGTGAATTCTTGGAATGACCCTATCATGAAGGCGAAGGTTCTCAAACATTGCCGACCGCTATGGAGCCAAGTGTCCCTCAAGGTGCACCAGGCAAGAAAATTGTTGATCTTCAGGAGTCTATTTCTCAGAGCTCACGTGGAGTATTGATGATCCATCTAGTTCTACAGGACTATGTCATGGAGGCCTATGATAACCTATCTCATATTTTTGAGGTTCTCTTTCATTTTCATTTTCTGACTCAATCTTTGTTGATGCAAAAACTTGCAATGTTGCGCAGTTGAAAGTTGAAACATTGCATATCTTGAAAACTGCTCGTCCTGGAATCAAACTGTCTCGGCTAACACCTTCAATTTGACATTTAAATTCCAGGAATAACCTTGTTATGCTTCACAACTCATTTGAACATTCAGGACCATAATGTACTAGCGCATCCCTTAACATTCTTGTAGTGCCCTAAATAGGTCTAGGTGGTCAAAATGCTCCAATAGGACTAAAATTGGGTGAGATTGATATTTTTGATCTTATATGAACTATTATCACTTCATTAAGATGTTGGAATGAAAATTACAAGTCTAGGTATGAAATGAAACATGCATATTCTCATTAAGTATTAATCATTCAGTAACAATATACATAGATACATGTGCAAGCATAAATATAAGGCATAAGAAATTTACAAAGAATAAGACATCCACATAAACATAAAGTGGTCTACATCAATACACATGATATATTCATAGAGCATGAAGAAAAATATATATGTCCAATAATGTCATAGATCAAATATGTCCAATAAAGTTAAATTAGCATCGTGAAAGCCAAATGGATATAGAACATGTCACTTATACCTTATACAAATAATATGTCCAGTAATGTCATATTGGTGTGCAATGATTATCCCTAACCTATTCATTTCCTAAAAGGGGAAGAAAAAAAATCATGGGTTGTCTTTGATCATCGCGTTGATGGAGATGCAGTACTCTTTCGAGTACGCTCACTAGTCCTCCTGTCTAGACTCTTTTGCAGCTTGAGCTAATAAAATAACAATTATAAACATCAATAACTAATATACATAGGAATTTAATTATAGAATGACATAAAATAGAATATTTGCTTACGGCTACCAAATAGTTTCTATGTACATCCATCGAAGGGGCACGCTGACGATCTGGAGTAATGAGTCCCTACAACAATGATCAAAAAAATATTTAAAATACATACATGAATATCATTAAAAATTTCAATGCAAACTATTAAAATAAAAATTCTAATTAAGTAATCTCTTTCATACCTCGGTCAGTGCGTCAGAACTAGCTATAGCTACAGCTACGCCATGATTCAAACTATCACGAACAAAAGGAGGAGTCTCTACTGTCATTTACTAAAAATGAAACAACAAGAGTATTATGTAGTTATGAAGAATACCTATAATATTTTACAACCCTAGTAATTAATAAATGATACCTCTGTGAAGGTGCCACTACATCCTTCAGTGTGCGGTGTCGATGTCATAGCTCCAGCATTAAACTAGTGCACATGTAGGGTAATTTATAAGACAACCATTAATATAAGAAAAAACCACTAACTTGTTAATTATAATGCATTATTACATATATACCTATGGACTAAATGATATAGTCACAAAGCCAGGTTAAGGAATGTGATCATTGCCATGACAACTTTGACTTTGGATTTTGATCATAATTTGTCTACTAATTTAATTATTCATTCATTTATTAATTAAATATAATTAAGTAAATCAAATTAACATGCAAATAAAAATACCTCAACGAAATGTGAACGAGGCCCTTTGCTATCAAATGTCAACGTCGATTGTCAAGCAATGAACTAATATACATGCACAATAAGTTATGAGACAAACATCCATATAATTATAGAATAATCAAATGTATACTTTAAAAAATGTTTTACTTGATACATAATTATGGAGTTGACGACGTAGTGTATAAGGGGTCTGAGGGATCATTGTCTCTGCAACCAACACTCTTTCCTTGAATTTTCATCATAAACAATAGATACTAATTTAATTAAATTCATTCATTTAAAAATGAAATATGACCAAATAAATTCAATGAACTTGCAAATATTTACATGTGTATCAATGCCAAATGTTGCATTGAGAAAATCATCAGTCGTCAATCCATCATCCACTTCCTCTCTCTCGACGGTACCAAATGTGAACAAGGATGGACACAAGAACAACAAAAATGACCCCTCGCAGACTTACCATGGTCACCCTCGACTAGAGGAGTGGCGCATTGAATGAGAGTCTGTGTCAGAGCAGTAATCGTGCCTAGTGTGTCCACCTCCACATGTTCATTCACATTGGAAGGAATACTAACATGATCCACCTATGGCTTGCCACTCGGTAACCTAGGTGCATTAGGGTCACAATGTACCATAGGTCTATCAAATGATGAACCCCCACCTCTACCCTAAGACTCTAGAAAGTCAAAAAAAATTGGCACCTCCTTCAGGACAAACTCACAATAGAGTTTCCTATGGAAAATAGATAGGAACCTCGTGATTGTTACAGGGAGGGGAATCAAAGACCATCCTCCATCTGTCCCAAAATTTTGTTTTTATAGCTTCATTCAAGAACCAATGAATTGGGAACCGCCTTGTTGTAGTTTTAAGATTTTTCAGTTTCCCCTAGCTTTTTAAAGAGTTTTCAAATGTCATCTTTTGTGATTTATTTATTTTTTATGCCCTCATATGATAATTTATTTGCATAATATTTTTTTTTTCTCTTTTGTCGTGCCATAAATTTAGTTTCCCACTAACTGAACCTACGTTGGTCAAGATTAATTCTAACAATTTTGAAAGTGTTTCCCTTCTAGGATTTGTACCAATAGAATCTTTTAACCTCCTAATTAAATATTGTGTTTCTATTTTCCCTCTCTCTATTTGGTTTATCAAATTTTCATGTGTTCCAAGAGGAGGTTTCTCGATTGGTGGAGGCGGTTGGGGTTCATTTTCTTGGTTATTTTCAAGATTCATTTGTTCATGAGGAGAAGATGGAGGGTTTGGTTGAGGATTTTCTGTGGGGAGATCATTCATTCCTGAAAATTAAAAGAGAATCTATTTTATAAGTCTAATTAAACATAAAATTTAAGACAAGAAACTTTGACAATCAAATTTGATTGCAAACTAAAAATTAAACCTAATTTTCAATACAAATAAGATACATGGTTGTAGAATCACTTACCTCTTCTTCTGGTTCAACCTTGATGACACCGTGGAGCCATTTTTTGCTTCAATTTGATGGAGCAAAACTCACAAAGAATTGCGTATGTGTTGTTATCTCTATTTTCTTAGCTAGCCGCGGGTTTGGGCAAACAAAATGAGCCACAAAAGTTGTAGCCCTAACTTTATATAAAACCATATTGGGTGCACACCCTATGGTTTAAATTTCCCAAGCCATAGGGCATGCGGGCTATAGGGTGTGTGCCCTATGGCTTGGGCAATCCAAGCCATAGGGCTTGCGCCCTATAACCTGCATGTCCTATGTGCGTATGGGGGACCAAAAAAGTATTTGGCACCTTTTTGTTCCCCCATCTTGGTGCATATACCAAGATGGGAACCATAAAGTAACTCAAGGACGTTAGACTTAGGAAAAAATAAAAACACCACACTAGGACTTTAGGAAAAATTAAAAAGGTGGCCTCGCTCGACGACAACATAAAGGAACATGGGTTTTAATACTTAAGTGACCCAAAAAGGTAATGTGATTTTATAATACAAGAAAGAGTCTTAGGGTCTCTGGGAAAATTCATACCAAGGGATAGAAAATTTTGCAATTAGGGCTTAAGGACCAGGCCTAAACAAGGAGAAAAAACACTATTTGAACTAGGAAAATATCAATCCTAACAGTGGCTCTGACTGAGGAAGGTTGAACACAAGTTCACCGCTAGATTCCAAATCTCTGAGAAGAGTAGATCAAGACAAAAAACCAAAACCCTACAACAAAAAACATAGGAATATGTACAAATTTACAATGCTACTCAGCAGAATCATATTATCTCTGCCCCTTTCATTTCCCTGATTTGAAAAAATAAAACAAGGCTTGATGGTCCAAAACCATCACGAAATTTCCAAATCAGCTTTCCTCTGTCAAACACAATATTTTCTTCTCTCTACATTGGAAACAAGATGAAACAATCAATTTCACTTGACTGGTCTAGCCCACTGACATTATCTACTTGCTCACCATATAAAAAATTGTCAGCACACCCATTAGTATAGCCCAAATGGCAATCAGGCAAAAACTGAAAGTGAAGATCATGTGGCATATTAATTTTGCATGCATTAGGTACCATGAAATCAAATGAGATACAAAATTCATCCTTTTCTAACCCAATGCCACATCTTGGAAAACCATCATCTAGCTGAAAAAATTTACAATCATTCTCTATCCCACAGCTGGAGTCATCAAAACTTATTTTGTCACTGGTTTGCATACCCATTATAGAGTTCCCTAAAGAACTTACTAGAAAATGATATACCATATACAAACCATCATCTTTTCTATTGGAGGGAGAGTACTCATCCACATACCCACCAGGTATCTGCATACTTTCAATAACTGAAAGACCATCCTGGAATGGTTCAATGAATGATTTAGACTCTCAAAAAGATTCACAATCCACATAATTATCCCAATCAGTACCCAACATCATGTCCGGAGCTTCTTCATCCTTTGAATCTAGAAATGCACTGATGTTTTCATCATCTGATATATCACATTCAATTTTGTTGTAGCCTGGTGACATATAAGTACAAGGGGAATCAGTAACATGCATATCAAAATCTTGATCATCTGATATACACTCTTTGTCAAACTCAATGTGTGTTGGATGTAAGAACTAAAAGCTATCCTTCCCTGAACATCTCAAATATTCACAAGTCAAGAAATCATAAATTTTTTCACTATGAAGTGAACCATTGTCATCTCTTTCACCCACTTTTGATATGCATTCATAAGCAGTATTTTCATTTATGCAATCACTATCTTCTTTCTGAATACACATATCCTCTACTCCATTATGAGAAAAAGCATCACTATCATGATTGCAAGAGACAACATCCCCACTGGACTCATCTCTATCATTTTGGTTTCCATCATTCTCATAAATAGTATCACTAGGTACAATCTCATGTACAATCTTCGATTCAAGAAATTCCCATTTTTTTTCCACTTCCTAGCACACTAAATAGCTTCTATCTTCACAGAGGTTGGCCAATCAATTGAATCAGGGAAATAGAGTTCCAATTTTGTTTTAGCCCAAATTGACTCCTAAGGAATAATATATTCCATTAATGCAGAAGAAAACCTCCTGTAAAAAATAATTGGACATTATCCTACCATTCTTCTCATGTTCTCCCTTAGTAACAAAATAACCTATTCTTGGAGCTCTTTTTCTAACATTTTTATTTCTGCAAGAGTGTCTGCATAATTTGGCAAAGATCCTTCACATTTGGACATAGTAGAATCTCTAACCTATAAGTCCTCCATTTTTTTACTATTACATACTTCCACTTCATTTTGCAAAGTGAAATTATAACCTTGAAGCGTGCAAACCTCTAACCACACCTTATTCCTTCTCTTAGTGCTTAAATAACTTAGTAAGGAAGAAGTTTTATAACTTTGAAAAATAAAATATCTGGATGTATTGGAGTAGCTGCAAAAATATTAATCTGAAGTCACCTTCAAATCACATTTCAAAAACTTTGGTAGATTTGCCACCTCTTTGCAGAGGAAAAATTTGAATCAGCTAAGATCTCTTCACCCCACTCTGGCCTTCTTTAAAACCAAAAATTTTACAACACACCCCTAATAGGGTCTCATATAGATTCCTCCTTTGACAATTCTTTAGCCATAAGAGCCCAAACATCTTCTTCATCTCCACTGCAAGTCCACCTTTCTAATTTGTCTTTCTCCAAACAATGCACACTAGTACAATCAGAGAACTCAGAGTCACCACTCACCACTTGTGAGATAGTATATGTATATATTTTAGGAACTTGGACTCTTAGACACTTTTGCAATGATAGACAAAACAAACTTGACTCACTCTATAAGTATGAGGAATGCTTCTTTGTAGCACATGACTCTATAACAAGCATATCACTCTGGGACTGATTTTGACTAAGCAGAGAATAAAGCTATCTTATCCCCCACTGATTTTATATGTTGTTGTTAACTCTCTGTCACAATACCATAGATTCTAAGATAGTTTGTTTTTATTTAACACTTCTCGCAAATAGATTCTTTAATTCTATTAGTGACTCTTGGATAGGTTAAACTCCATCTGAATATTGGATTTGATTTATTTATACCAGAGTCTCCCTGATAAGGTCTGCAAGACCTTTATGTTCTTTTTCCCCAATGGAGTCACCATTTTGTTGGTGACTCGGATGGGTCAAATGATATGAATATTAGATCTCTAGAGATTTTTTTGATGAAGTCAAGGTCAAAGGATCCAATAAAGGATTGTCCAAACTTGCAGCCAACAATAAGAACAACACAATAGAAACAACACAACACAAGATGTATCAATATCAACTTATATTATCTCAAAATTCCAATTACATGCAACATGTCAGGCTGTAAGGCCTTCCCAGTTAGGGTCGATTACATCAAAAGATTCAACAAGATCTTGTAGGATCCAACTCTATCCATCTACCCTATAGCTAAGTGGAAGAAACCAGATCTGAACTTGTTCTCACAAGCCACCAAGCAATCTGCAATCTCTATCTACCCACTTATAACTATCTGTAGCAACTTACAATCATTCATCTTATTAGCTTACTCTCTGTTATCCTCTATATATCATCTCATGCCTCTGTCTGACTAAACATCAACCTAGACTCTATTTTATATACACAGCCTTAATTCGGCTTGTAAACAATAATTAAATGACCGAGACAGCCATACACTCTACAATGAACAACTACTAAATGCACCAGTCAGCTACAATTATTAAAAAAATACATAGGAGAACACATCAACCCATATTTAGGTCCACACAAGATCCAATACCACAAGTCTGCATGCCTTGGAACTCAGCATGACCCCAATGACTCCCTAAAATCATGGATGCAATCTCTGATGTCCGTCCAATCCATAAACACAAGTCGGTGAACCCCAACAACCACTCAGTAAACAAGAACACCGAGAGCCAGACCACTCGGTGAAAGATACAACTGAGCATAACTCCACCAAACAGACACCACCGAGTAACATGCTACCATGTAAGACACCATCGAGCTGCACACACCAAGAAACTACCACCGAGTAGTGTACCCTGAGTAGAATATCACCAAAAATAGCAACATCAAGCACCACCGAGTCCAGTCACCGAGTTAAACAGTGAAGCAATACATCTTCCAACTGAGAACTACCACCAATGTGACCAAGCACCTCAAGTCTCCGACCAAGTTAACTACTAAAATAGAAATCAAACCAAAACATGTTTTTGGTGACACAATATTGCCAACTACCTGAGGATGCTCCTGTATCAAACACCACAGGTGTGAAAATATGTTCTTAGCTCTGATACCACTTGATGCAATCAAGGTCAGAGGGTCCAATAAAGGACTGTCTAAACTTGTAGCCAACAACAAGAACAACACAACAGAAACAACATAACACAAGATATATAAATATCAACTTATATTATTTTAGAATTCCAGTTACAAGCAACATGTAGGGTTGTAAGGCCTTCCCGGTTAGGGCCAATTACATCAAAAGATTCAACAAGATCTCGTAGGATCCAACTTTATCCATCTACCCTACAGCTAAGTGGAAGAAACCAGATCTGAAGTTGTTCTCACAAGCCACCAAGAAATCTGCAATCTCTATCTACCCACTTATAACTATCTGCAACAACATAAATTCTTTCAGGTTATTAGCTTACTCTACTATCCTCTATCTATCTTCTCATGCCTCTGTTTGTCTAACTCGTTGATCCAATCAATCACATCCTCCAGTCTCAATGTTCCTATAAAATTGGACACCTCCATTCAGTATCTTGTACTCAACCGAACTCCAAATCTCTGAAACTGATCATATCTGTCTCCTCCAGATCTCTCTATCTGATCAACTTTGTCATTTCCACTACATGCAACAGCTTTAAAATCTTCAGCAGCTTCTTCATAACCATTATTTGTTCTCAGACCTCTATGCAATCCAACATTTATCATACCTTCTATGATTTCATTCTTCATTTCCATCATCTCATATCTGAATCAATCTATTATCTTCGCTTCCACCTCCTTAGAAAGATTTGCAATCATCCTAGGGTCCAATCTTCTCAGAGGCATCTCTCAAGATCTTCAAAAAACCCTAAACTCCACAAGAAACAAACCAATTTCTCTAATACCACTTGATATAGTCATGATCGGAGGATCCAATGAAGGAAAGTCCAAACTTGGAGCCAACAACAAGAAAAACACAACAGAAACAACACAACATAAGATATATCAATATCAACGTATGTTATCTCAAAATTCCAATTACATGAAACATGTCAGGATGTAAGGCCTTCCCAGTTAGGGCCAATTACATCAACAGATTCAACAAGATCTTGCAAGATCCAACTTTATCCATCTACCCTATAGCTAAGTAGAATAAACTAGATCTGAACTTGTGCTCGCAAGCCACCAAGCAATCTGCAATCTCTGTCTACCCACTTACTACTATCTGCTGCAACATACAATCATTCAGCTTATCATCTTACTCTATGCTTTCATCTATCTATCATCCCATGCCTCTGTCTATCTAAACATCAACCTAGACTCTCTTTTATACACACAGGCACAAGTCAGCTTGTAAACAATAATTAATGACCCATTCGGTCATATTCTCTACAATGAACAACTATTAAATGCACTAGTTGGCTGAAATTAATAACAAAATACATAGGAGAACACATCAACCTAGATTTAGGTCCACACAAGATCCAATGCCACATATCCACATGCCTTAGAACTCAGCACAACCCCAATGACTCCCTCAAATCACAGATGCAATCTCTAATGTCCGCCCAATCCATAAACACAAGTCTGTGAACCCCAACAACCAGTCGGTAAACAAGCACACCGAGAGCCAGACAACTCGGTAAAAGACACAACTGAGCAGAAATTCACTGAATAGACACCACCGAGTAACATGCTACTAATTAAGACACCATTGAGCTGCACACACTGAGAAAATACCACCGAGAAGTGTACCCTGAGTAGAATATCATAAAAAATATAAACACTAAGCACCACTGAGTCCAGTCACCGAGTTCAACAGTGAAGTAATACATCTTCCAACCAAGAACTACCACCAAAGTGACTGAGCACCTTAGGTCTCCGACCAAGTTAACTACTAAAATAGAATTCAAACCAAAAAAAAATTTTGGTGACACAGGATTTCCAACTACCCAAGGATGCTCCCTGCATCATCTTTGAAAGGTTTAACAAGATTTTTGTATCTCTATCCACAACAAAGTCACCATTTTGTTGGATATTTTTCTTTCAATCTCCTTTCCTAGATGAGATTCTGAGACTACTTTGTGGGATTAAAAACCTTGGACAAAAACTCAACACCCTCAAAAGAAAGGAGACAAGAAACAAGTCTAATTGACAAGGTTCAAAGACATTCTACACTTTGAGCTACACATCACTCAGATGGGTATACCTTATCTTCACACACATAACCCTTTGTGACAAACAATAGCTTTCATATATATAACTATGGAATAGCTTTCAAACTGATAGGTAATATGTACCTTAATATTTTTACCAAATCTTATGCAGTATCCCACTTACATAAAGTATGTTTGAAAACAAGACATACTCTAACTTCATCCTATCAACATGAAGGGAAATCTTTTCTTTGATGTTTTGAATTAATGGATCTCTCAAATACCTCAGATTCGACATAGGTCCCAATGCCTTATCCAATGGGCAACAGAGTCAAACATAACACTGCAAAAGAAGATTATGAATAAAGAAGACAACACAGTCTAATATGTCTAATGACTTACATCAAACATACCCCATTAATCAATTTCTACTGATGAACTATAACCGGTTGAATGTTTCAAGATGTTAAGTTGATCACCAAAATGTAGAAAGTCAATGCAAGTCATTAAATCAGTTAATGGATTGTATTTTCATTGATGTCCACTTGATATAATCATGTTGGTTATATACAAAGTTTCAAAGAATTCAGAGGACCAGAGAGATAAATATTACGCTATCACTAATGCATAAAAGATCAGTATTCACTAAGTGACTACAAACACCGACAAGAAGTGCACCCCAACGGATAGAGGAAACTGATGAGAAATTCATAGTGATTCCCCGAGCATGAAAACCAACGAGCATTACCGATGAAAAAATCTAGTGTTACCAATGGAAAAAACAAGGGATACCAATGAGAAGAGCAACTACTAAATCGACAGACAAACAACACCGACAGAGAAACCCAAGGAGAACTGAGGTGCTAACTGAAACTAATATTTGAGACATCGAAAGAACTGAAGTTCAGAATGATAAAAGAGTTAGCTAGAAAAGAGCTAAAGGAGGAGTTAACTGGTAGTTAATATTTTTTTCAACGACAAGTTAATGACTAGAATTTTAAAGTTGTTTTAATCTAGTTGTCAAGGAGTTATCTACGAGATTAAAAATCAAGTCTTCTTTAAATCAAGATTTATGATAATTGTGGATCATGCCAAGTTTAAGAAGATGAAGAAACCTAAAGACAATAATATCATGTCTATAAAGAGATAACCTAATTCATTATGAATTAGGGGAGTGAATAGAGAAAGAGGATGCTAGAGAGAAACTGATGAAGAACAACTTCATGCAGTCCTGATCAATCAAGTTGAAGAATAAGAGATACATTTCTACAGACACTAAGCAACAAAGAATTAGCATCACCAAGCAGAAATAGTGGAGAAAAGGTATTAATATGATATATTGATCAGAAGGTATATGAGGTTACAATAGATTTGAAAATCTACAATTCAAAGTTGTATATGTGAATAGATCATCTATATTGTTTCAGTTTAACCATTGGAGAAAAAAATCTCTTAAGAGAGGACTTAACAATCCTTTCTATATTGAAATACATCCTAAGGAGTATCAAAAAGTTTGATCATGAAGATAGCATTAGTCATGTCAGGTACCATTTGACAAACAAGAGAGGCTTGATCATGCAAGGTTGCATTGAGGTTCCAGATATTAATTGACAAACTATTATATTTAAATCCTCTAACAAGGTCACACCTAATAATGTGTTTGTAACCTTTAACAGAGTTGGCTCTTCACCGAGCTCACTTTAGAAGAGTGAAATTTTGGGTTACCAGTCCCAAGTGGTTTTTCCCCTAACAGGGTTTCCAGGTTAAAATCCATGTGTCAATGTGTTTATGATTCATTACTTTAGTTTTTTTCATTACACATAGTTAACTCTGGATTGATTGGTATACTACAATTAAGTTTAAGTTTTTGGTAAACTGAACACTGCTAATCCATAAAAAGAGAGAATAAGGATTTGAATTTAATTCTGAGAAGTAGTTATTTGCTAAGATTATTTGAAGGCATTCATCTTGTTGGACTAAAGATAACTTGAGGTTTATATTTGAGATATAAAGTTTTTGTGGTTAAATATTGGAATATTTTTAAGGTCACTAATTCATCCCCCCCCCCCCCTCAATTATTATAACAATTGGTATCAGAGCTTGTGTTCTTAGAAAGGGAGTATAACAGCTTGAGAAAAAGATCACAAGATGAGAAAATGGGATGCATCCAAGTTCAACAAAGTCAACTTTGCATCATGGAAAAGCAGAATAAGACTCCACTTATTAGGTATTGGAAATGAGATTAATCAATTCTTAGATATTGAATATGTGTTACCCACTGCACCTCACATAGTTGAGCAATTGAGAGCAAAGCATGAGCATAATTGCATGATGATATAACTTTCTTCCTCACTCTCTGATGTTGATTTTGAAGATGTCAAAACCTGCACCTCTGCAAAGAAAAACTGGGATAAATTGAAGTTGGTAGATGGAGGAGATGCTAATGTACTAAGAGCTAAGGCAGAAAGCCTAAGAGGGAGGTTTGACGACCTAAGTATGAAAGAAGGAGACAGTATCACTCAGTATAGTTGCAAAATCAAAGAGGTAGTCAATTCTATCTGAGGAGTTGGAGGTGTACTAGAAGAAGAGACAGTGGTAAGTAAAATCCTAAGAACCCTATTTCCTACTTATGCTATTAGAGTATTTTCTATACAAGAAATGAGAGTAGTTCCAAACAATAATGTTACTCTAGATAGTCTGATTGGTAGACTGATTTCATTTGAGATGAATAACTTTGATAATAGTGTTTTACCATCTATGGAATCTACGTTCAAATTGTCTTTGAAAATAAGTAAGTCAAGTCATAGACACACTATGAGGAATGATAGTGAAAGTGATAGTGATGACCAAGGACTTGATGAGATTGAAGCTTTAATGGAAAGAAGACTGTAGAGAGGAAAATGGAGATACCCAGGTAAATTACCACTTGAATGTTTTAATTGTAAAGATGTTGGACACTTTGTTGCAAGATGTCCAAATAGAAGTAATGATAGATCATTTGAAAAGAAGTTTGATAGAGGTGATGACAGAGATTACCGAAGAAACTAACAATCTGACATAAGAGATACCCGAGACTATAAGGAAAAAGGGAAGAAATATTGTTACCTTTCTGAGAACAAAGCTGGAGACACTGACACCGAATCTGATCAGGACATTGAGATGGTATTTGTAGCCATGAAGGATGATTCAGACAAAGAAGAAAGGTATGTAGAAACTGCACTCATATCTAAGGTTAGTAAGAATGATGTCTGGATTATAGATAGTGGTTGCACTCACTACATGATCGGTGATAAACAAAATTTTGAAACTTTTGAATACTATAATGGTGGATCAGTAAGAATGGGTAATGAAACACCTTGTTCAGTTGAAGGTAAAGGAACCATGATGCTGAATAACCTGATCAAATGTGAAAATGCTTATTGGGTAAAAGGAATTAATTATGATATGTTGAGTGTTTCACAGCTTAACAATACAGGCCACCAAGTAGCATTTGAGAATAAGAAGGCAAAGATCTTCAATGAATCAGGAAGATTGATAAAAAATGGTGAACAGATAAAAGGTAACCTTTTCTATCGTTATGATATAAACACCACTTGTTTAATGGCTAGAAACAAAGACATATGGTTGTGGCATAAAAGATTATGTCATGTGAATTTTGACAACATGATAAAGATAAGAAATAGAAGGAATGTAAGAGGCTTACCGAGCATGTCAAAACCTGAGCATATCATGTGTAAGAATTGTCAAAAAGGTAAGATGACAAAGTTTAGTTTCAAGAGTAAATCCCATACATCTGACAATTCTAGAATTAGTCCATACTAATCTATGTGGACCCATAAGGACAAAGAGTAACTATGGAGATAGATATTTCATTCTCTTTGTAGATGATTATTCTAGAATGATGACAGTTATGTTCTTAAAAGAAAAATTAGAAGCATTCAAGATGTTTAAATGGTATAAGGCTATGGTAGAAAAACAAAGTTATAAGGAATTAAAATGCTTAAAATAAAATAGAGGGGAATTTATTTCAGATGAATTCACTAACTTTTGCAATGAGAATGGAATTAAAAGACAAGTTTTTGCACCAAGAACACCATCGCAAAATGGGATTGTTGAGAGGAGAAACATATACATTGTTGATTGTGCAAGAACCCTGATGATTGAGAAAAGCATCACTGAAACATTCTGGAGGGAAGCTGTCAGTACTGATTTCTACACATTGAACAAAGTACAATTGAAGAAAGACACCAAGAAGACACCCTATGAGTTTGGTATGGTCACACACCCAATGTAAGTTACTTCAGAATATTTGATAGTCAACGTTATATCTTAAAGGATGATAGGAATGGAAATCTTGACTCCAAAAGTGAAGAAGGTATCTTCCTAGGGTATTCAACCAAAAGAAAGTTCTATAAGTGTCTTCATAAATCTTCTAACAAGATCATTGAGAGTGAAAATGTCAAAATAGATGAATATGTAGAGAAGAATGATAAGGAAAACATAAAAGAACTAGAAGACTACAATAGGTTTGTTTATACTAAAGAACCTAACACTCTACCTGAGCACGAGTGCATTTCTCCTGAGCAACAAAATATTAAACCTGAGCATCAAGTTGCAGTTACCGAAAATCAGGGAAATACTCAACATGATGATCCGAGTGATGGAGATCAGAATGAAGGTCATGATGATGATCAAGATGATGAACACAAAGCTGAACCGATACTTGCCAAGTATGTTAGAAGGAATCATCCACAAAATTAGATCATAGGAGACAAGAAGGCTGGAATAAAAACAAGAAGTAAATCACTAAACACCAGATGTTTACTTTGTGATTTTAAGCCTAAATCTGTTAATTCTGCACTAGAAAATGAAGAATGGATAAGTGTCATGAATGAAGAAATAGAACAGATTGAGAAGAACAAGACATGGGCACTAGTACCAAGACCAGATGAAAAGAATGTCATCGGTACCAAATGGATATTAAGAAATAAACTAAATGAGAATGGAGAAGTCACAAGAAATAAAGCAAGATTAGTCTGCAAGGGATATGCACAAGAAGAAGGAATAGACTATGGAGAAACCTTTTCACCCATTGGCAGACTAGGAGTTAGAATTATTCTTTCTTATGCTACATACAAAGGATTCAAAGTATACCAGATGGATGTCAAATCTGCGTTCCTAAATGGAATACTGGAAGAAGAGGTGTACATTGAACAACCAGAAGGGTGTGTTGATCTAGACAAGAGAAGCATGGTATGTAGGGTACATAAGGCCTTGTATGGATTAAAAAAAGAACCTAGAGCTTGGTATGAAAGACTCCACTCCTATCTCATTAGCATTGGATTTGTAAGAACCAGTGAAAATAGAAATTTGTATTTAAAAGAAGATACTGATGAAAAAATTTTGATTGCTAAATTTTTTGTTGATGATATCATTTTTAAGGGTAATGAAATGCTATGTCAAAACATTGCTAATGAAATGAGAAATGAGTTAGAAATTTCTATGTTTGGGGAGATCAAGTTCTTTCTTGGTCGGCGGATTCTTCAACAAAATACAGGCATATATGTAACACAATCCAAATACATCAAGGAAGTGTTGAAGATTTTCAAAATGGAAGATTCCAAGCTAGTTGGAATGCCTATGGCCACAGGATGTAAGATGAAAAAAGAAGACAAATCAAATGAGGTAAACCAAACCTTGTATAGATCAATGATTGGCAAACTAATGTATGTTGTTCATACCAGACCATATATTGCACATGCAGTGGGAATAGTTGCTAGATTGTTTGCTAACCTCAAAGAATCACACATGATTGTTGTCAAGAGAATTTTGAGATATCTGAAGACAACCAAAGACTATGGATTATGGTATAAAAAAAGAGGTAAATTTGAGCTTAATGTCTATACCGATGTAGATTGGGCTAGAAACCTAGATGACCACAAGAGCACAACTAGAGGAGCATTCTTCATGGGTGATAGACTTATAACATGGATCAGCAAGAAGCAAGGATGCATCTCTCATTCTAAAGAAAAAGTAGAGTATATGACTACTACTGCAAACTTCTCAAACATTGCATGGATCAAACAATTACTCGAAGGTATGCATATGAAGATTCTTGAACCAGTGATTATCTATTGTGATAATACTAGTGCAATTAACATATCAAAGAATCAAGTCATGCATGCAAAGACTAAACATATAGCTATCAAGTATCACTACTTAAGAGAACAAGTGCAAGAAAAAGAAGTGGTACTGGAATATGTTCAATCAAAGGAATAGTTAGCTGACATATTTACCAAGCCATTACCGAAAGATACATTTGAGTACCTGAGGCAGAGACTAGGGGTCCAACCCTTGTCTAACGGTTAGTAAGCTGACTAGGAGATTGCATTAGCCTATACACAAGAGAAGATTATTCATGTTGATGCCAGTAAAGAAATGGACTACAAAGATACATCTATACAAAGAAAGTTATTTATCTAGACTAAATGCCATAAATAATTGTGGCTAACACAGAGCAATTAATGATGAAAAGGGAAATTCAACGGATATATTAAGTAGAAATGACTTTGACATTGTTGTCAAAGGGAGAGAATATCCAGAGAAGGGAGAGAATATCCAAAAGGGAAAGAATATATCCATAAGGGAGAGAATATCAAAAGGGAGAGCATATCCAAGATAAAAGAGAGCTACATATGAAATATCCATCATAAGGAAGAAATGGAGAGATTGATGTCAAAGGAAAAAGAGATTATCAAAAAGAGGAACAGTCAAAGGGAGAGCACAAATCAGAATCAAAAGATGATACATCTATCCAGTGAAGGGATTGAAGATTGAAGAAAATATTTTGCAAGAAACAAATCTAAGTTATGTGAGCTTACCAAAATCCAAACATTTGTAACAGTTATAGAACAAAAAGATTGGTAGTTTGATGAATTACATCTGATATATTTCATATTGTATTAGTGATAATATTGTATGATAATGTAGTATTTGTAGTGTGTTTCCATCAATGCCAAAGGGAGAGATTGATGAACCATAACTGATTGAATGTTTGAAGATATTAAGTTGATCACCGAAATGCAGAAAGTCAATGTAAGTCATCAAATCGGTTAATGGATTGTATTGTCATTGATGTCAAATTGGTATAATCATGTTGGTTATATATAAAGTGTCAAAGACTTCAGAGGAACAGAGAGATAAAGATTATGCTATCAGTAATGCATAAAAGATCAGCATTCACTAAGTGACTACAAACACTGACAGGCAGTGCACCCCAACGGATAGAGGAAACCGATGAGAAAGTCATAGTGATGTGCCGAGAATGAAAACCAATGAGCATTATTGATGGTAGAATATAGTGTTACCGACAGAAAAAAAAGGGATACCGACGAGAAAAACAAGTGCTAAACTGACGGATAGACAACAGCGACAGAGAAAGCCGAGGAGAACTGAAGTGTTGACTGAAACTAATAGTTGAGACACCGAAAGAACTAAAGTTCAGAAATGAAAAAAGACTTAGCTAGAAAAGAGCTAAAGGAGGAGTTAACCGGTTGTTAATATTGTTTTCAATGACAAGTTATTGACTAGAACTTTAAATTTGTTTTAATTCAGTTGTGAATGAGTTATCTACGAGATTAAAACTCAAGTCTTCTTTAAATCAATATTGGCAAGAATTATGGATCGCACCAAGATCAAGAAGATGAAGAAACCTAAAGATGAGAATATCATGTCTATAAAGAGACAATCTAATTCATTATGAATTAGGGGAGTGAATAGAGAAAGAGGATGCTGGAGAGAAACTGATGAAGAACAACTTTATACTGTCTTGATCAATCAAGCTAAAGAATAAGAGCTACATTTTTGTAGACACCGAGCAATAGAGCATCAGCATCACCAAGCAAAAATAGTGGAGCAAAGGTATTGATATGATATATTGATTAGAAGTTATATGATCTTACAATAGATCTAAAAATCTGCAATTCAAAGTTGTATATGTGAATAGATCATCTATATTGTTTCAGTTTAACCATTGGAGAAAAAAGTCTCTTAAGAGAGCAGGACTTAACAATCCTTTCTATATTGAGATACATCCTAAGAAATATCAAAAAGTTTCATCATGAAGATAGCATTAGTCAAGCCAAATACTCTTTGACAAGCAAGAGAGGCTTGATCATACAAGGTAGCATTAAGGTGCCAGATATCAAGTGACAAACTATTATATTTAAATCCTCAAACATGGTCACACCTAACAGTGTGTTTGTAAACTTTAATAGGGTTGGCTCTTCACCGAGCTCACTTCAGAAGAGTGAAATTTTGGGTTACCGATCCCTAGTGGTTTTTCCCCTAACAGGGTTTCCACGTTAAAATCCATATGTCAATGTGTTTATGATTCATTACTTTAGTGTTTTTCATTACACATAGTTAACTCTGGATTGATCGGTATACTACAGTTAAGTCTACTATTTTTTGGTAAACTGAACACTGCTAATCGGTAAACAGATAGAATAAGGATTTGAATTGAATTCCGAGCAATAGTTATTTGCTAAGATTATTTGAAGGAATGCATCTTGTTGGACTAAAGATAACTTGAGTTTTATATTTGAGATATAAAATTTTTGTGGTTAAATATTGGAATATTTTTAAGGCCTCTGATTCACCCCCCACCCCTCTCAGTTATTCTAACACTACTTGTGGATCCACCTGTGTATTTAAATATGAAACTAACTATTCAAAGTATTTAACCCTCCCCTTGGAATAGACCTTTGAATAGACAATACATTAATCAACATCCACTAAAAGACAAGTTTTACATATCCTTGATACCCCAACTCATACACATCTGAATATAAATCCCAAATCATAGTTATCCTTTAAACAACTCTATTGCAAATCTACAATAGACAAGATTAAAACACCATAGATGCCTTAATCTATTTGATTTAGAAAGCATAATGAAGACAACTTGATAACAAAACAACCATACTGGAATTTCATTCATAAAGCTTGCTATTACAATGATGCTCTTCTCTGGAACCAGAAAGAAATCAAGGACGCCCTATATGCAGATAAAAGGAAGAAATATTTACAGAGGATCCACACTTGGAACCTACCCTGAATTATTATAGAGAAATGGGAACCCTTACAATAGAGAAAAGAAAGACATGTATAGTAGAGGGAAACCCTAAAATCAATATCCATTTGACATTTGTCCCTTATAAAACCTTATTTGCACTTATCTTTCTCTCTCCATCTGACTGATCTTTCTTCAAAAGATCTGAAAAAGCATCTGATATGCACCACTTATCTTGGGAAAATATCAAACATTAATGTTAGAAATGATAGGAAGCAAAGTAGGGTTACAAAAACTATACAAATCTGAACAAAAAACCCTAAGTCACCACCACATATCATAAAAGAAACCATAGTCATTAAATATCCATCCCTTTAGCAACCTATAGCCACATAAATATGACCCACTAGATCAGATTGATGCATCTACCATTACTACAACCTGGAAAGCAATGACACCGCTTGAAAACCCTAAGAAACCATTTGAATACTCAAATATCTAATTTCAATGGCTACAAGTGGCGCGGAATATTCCATAGACGACTAAGATTCCAACCTTTTCACAACTTTAAAACATATCTATCGATCTCTTTTAAGATACCTATGAGCCACGATCTGATCTAGACATGTTGCACCAAGGCGTGATTTCTCTATGGATATCCATCATGCAAGTTCTGTTTAAGGGAAGGCATCGACCATCCGATGAAATCAAACCTCCTTTACCCTTATCTGTCGTTGAAAACCTAGATCCATGGTCAAATCAGGACATGTGTCGCAAAGGTGTGAACCTACAAGAATAACTCTCAATCACTTTACATCTACGAAATCATGCACACTGTTTGATTCATTCCAATCTGACCTTCCTTTAAGTACCTTTGACTTTACACTGGCCCTTCCATCTGCCATGCGTCACAAAGGCGTAAACCCATGAAGGTTTGAACATCGTGCAACATCTGATTAAGGCTTTATGCTCATTGCTTGATGAAGATTGATCTGACGGTCCATTAACTTTACCTTTAACCCTAGGCATGACCCATGATCATATGATGTCACGCGTCAAACGGTTGCAATGCCTCAATGAGTATCATTCGGGCATATTTTCTTCCAGGCTTTGTGTCTACCGTTAGATCAAATCTGATCTAACCATGCATTGTGTTACCTTTATCTCAGCTCAGGCCTGCACTTTCCATGTGTCTACCTCTAGCAATGCTGCAAATTTTTAACTGACATGCATCATCTATTAGCAGGAAAGCGTCAACCACTAGATTAAAATAGATCTGAGATGTTTTACAACATTTGTATCTGTCTCTGTGCATGAATAGATCTGCTCACATATTTTCTTTGACAACTGCTCTTGACCTAATTATTGTTTCACGGGAAGCGGGTTGTGGAAGACATGACCATGCCAAATTCTATACCAATATGCCTCCCCTCCCACTAGGACAAAATTTAAAATGTACTTTATTCAATAACTTATCTAAACATAAAACTGAACATTAATCAATTCTGGTGAGAATGGAACCATGGTATTAATTTCCTTGCAAGAGACGTGTTAAAAGTAGTTCATACGAATAAATTTTAAAAAGGATTCCTTGAATAAGGAAAATATAACAAGGAATGAAAGCCCTAAAATTCCAAAAGCATTTTAAGCACAAGGTTCCATTGAAATCAATGTAGAAATGAAAAAAAAAAAGATTAAATTGAAAAGCTCTTTATAATTTGCAACCACATTTTTTCAAAGACGTAGGTCTTCTCTACATTTGTTGTGGATGAACCACTTTTAACAAGACGGAGGTTGGTCATGTTTTGAGTTACAAACCGTGACAACAAGTGTTCAGCAATAGCCTTGTCTATGCTTGCATATTTTGTATACATCTGTCAAAATACTTGACAGCTGTCCTTAAGGTCCCATTTGACAAAGACAGGGAGGATGCTGGAAAAATTCACCGACTCCATTGCATTGTAAATTCTTCTCCATGGGACATTTGGTCAATCAAGCAACTCACTTGCAATCTCCCTTCTGACAGCCAAATTTTTGTCTATAACAAACAAACCCATATGCATTCGAGAACCAAGGAAAAAAAGGATTTTATTTAGCAAGCACTGTTAAAATGCCTAAACCAAAATGCCCTGCAGAGGTTCCTTCCCTTTACTATTGGGCACACATTGTTTCCATGTTTGTCTCGATGTTTAGTTCTTCATTTGTACAAAGCCCAAACAATTGTTTGCTCAACATAGAACAACACTGCAAAATCAACAATACATAGTAGTCACACCATCCTTTAAGTGAGTATGTTGCAGATGACATCAGCCATGCAACCTTTGGTTTTACAACATTTGAAAATAATTTTAAGAGTTGCTGCAATTTTTATTCCATCTTGTGGTGAGTTCTTGAGAAATTAAAGAGGGTTTCACCTTTTGGCCGAATGAGATTTCTACACGCACATTTGAAGAGGAAGATGGCCACAAAATAAAGAATTTATTGTTAGAATTCACATCTAGATACGATTTGATTTCAAGTCTGAGGTGGTATCAAATTAAATGGATTTTGATTGGGTGAGTTTCTGGTGATGGGAAATTGTGACCAATAAAAGTTTACAGATAATTGGAAACCAGTGAACACCTTTTTAGATCATAACTAAAAACTAGTGAATATCTTTTTAGATGGTATCTAGTGTCAGACAGTTTTTAGTGAAAACCTCACATAATATGGCCTATCGGCTAATACGTAAGGTCTAATAAATAAGGGTTTGTGCAAAATCAATTCAGATAATGACAAGATGAAAAGCTTCTATAATTGTACTATTTATTACCACATGTACATGTAGTGATGAATGCCCTAAATTATTTCACTGCATATGTTCATGCATTTCTTCTTTCACTATATCAAATGCATTTTATAATAAATAAATTAAACTAATTATTACAATATTTGAAATCTAGGTGAAAAGGGTCTGCTTTGCGTATGTTTAGCGAAAAAGGTTGTCTTCATGGCAGATGTTCTGCGTTCTCACTTCTCCTGATGCCAGCGTGTCCACTGCATAATATCAGGTGTGCGCATTCCTTTTTTATTTATGTATTCTAATGACTTCTCTCCCACTTGAGCCTTCGACAGAGGTCGTAGCCTCTGCCATTAATTCCATTAATGCTCCCTTAGAATCCCTTTTGACCAACACTTTAAACCATAGCAATGGCTTGCATCTTGCATCTTCGATGACCAAAACCTTCTCTGAAGCGGTGGCCAACTCCTCTATGGTCTCTTTAAAAGCTAGGTTTCAGATCTCCAATCATGATGAAATTCCCAAGCCAGGTAAGGGAGCTATGAATGCCCTAGTCCCTTTCTCTATTGCTTCAAATTCTAAGATGATTGGTGAAATTGAGAAAGAGAAGAATAGGTTGAAAAATTTTGCTATCTTTTCTGCGGCTGTAGAAATTGAGAAGTTTCCTGCTAGGAAGTTCCTTGATGACTGGTTTCAAAATTATTGGAATCTTAAGCAAGAGGTTTGTTTGTGATTTTCTTTAAAAACTCAGAGGCACAGGAAGCTATCCTTAAAAGACAATACTGGACTGTTGGTAATACATCCTTCCATGCCCTAGCCTGGATGTAGAAAGCTATCCATGAGGAGGTGCTTTCCCTTTCGTCCCCTCAATGGATTATTATGAAGAACTTACCTCCTTTCCTATGGCGATTTATCAATCATATTCTTGAACCTTTGGGAAAGGTGATAAGGTTCGATGATACTACTCGCCTTGTTCTGCATATGGATGCGAGAGCCTTGGTATCTTTAAAACCTCGTATAGAGGTTTTATCTGCTTTAGAGATTAACATCTCTGGTGAAAAATTTTCTTTCCCATTAGAGATTCTGGGTGGTCTAAATGCCTTCTTCCTCTGCAAAAAACAAGGCCATCTTCAAAGAGATTGCCCTATTATTAAACAAAAAATTGAAGTCGTCAACCCTAATCCCTCCCCAATTCCAAATAAACCAACTTTGAAAAACACTAGCTCGAGCCCGAATGCGTCTAAAAATACTCCTTTATCGCCCCCCTTATGACCTCTCCTATGTCTACCCCCCCGACCCATTTTATTAATCAACCTCAGAAAAAATCGACCGAAGAATTACATGATTCCTCTGATATAAATATGATCGACGGATTTCAGATTGTTTACAAAAAAACCAATAAAAAAAGAAGGAAAGCGAATAATCAGGGTAATGTGGTTGAGAACGTGGTGAAAACTGATCCTCCGCGCTTACCCAAGAGCTCCCCTTATGCTAACTCCACTATTGAGTCCTCTCCCACCTCTGCTGCTGAGGATATTAAAGCCTTCAAGAAAATTGATGAGCGTTACTATTTAGAGGTTCTACCCGCCTCCAATAACACTAACATTTCCATTCTGATAGAGCCCTCCATGACGTGTGATCTCTCCTCCCTGAACCCTAACTCAGAGATTGATATGGATATCACTAGGTCACATGAATCTGATTTTGATGAGTTTGACTGGCAAAAAGACTTCCCCAAATCCAAATGAAGGGGAAGACCCTCAGGATCAAAGAATAAATCTCCCTCAGGGATTGGAGGTGAGGGATGCTCCCAACCTGCTAACCCCAATACCATTGAAGGGTCTAAGGACCTATCTTGTGTCCCTACTAACATCAAGTCAGCATTAATTACATCTCCTGGAATGTGAGGGGTCTTGAATCCCTGGACAGGAAGCATATCGTTAAGCATTTTATGGATACTTATCACAATATTGATTTTATTATGTTACAAGAGCTCAAAGTTGTCGGTTTCATGATGGATGTTAGCCTTGACTTCTTCTAAAAGGACATTGTTAGAATATGCTCTGATCATCTGAAAGGTAGGGGAGGAGTTGGCTTACTGATTAACCCTAAGTGGACTAAATGCATTGTGAATAAAGGTGTTTCCCCATGTAATAGGGCCTCATGGGCCACTCTTAGCACTAATTCTACCACCTTTGGTATCTACTCCATCTATGCGTCCAATGATCCATATGAAAGAGAAGCCCTATGGACTTGGATGGCCTCCCTCCCGGACATCCCTTGGATTATTGGTGGGGAGTTTAACATGGTTGAGTCCCAAAAAGATAAATTGGGCGGTCACCCCTTCTCATGGAAGCCTTCAGAGAAAGAGCCTTGGGATAAGCTTCTTCATTCCAAACTCTTGTTTGATCCCTTGAAGAACAATGATAACACAAACCTTAGCTTGTGGCACACCTGGTGTAACTTCTAGCAAGGGCCTGCCCGTATCTATGCCAGACTTGATAGATTTTACGCTCACAAAAACTATTTTTCTTTCATCCCTGATGTTCATGGTAACTTAGTCATTGTTTCCCCCACGTCTCTTTCTGATCACCATCCTATCTCGGTGCATATCAATATCAATGGTTCATATACAACTCCTAGGGATGACAACCCCTGGTTTATTCTTAACACTTCCCTTCTCGAGGATGGTGGCATCCTGTCTGCCATCCAGCTCATCAGAACCTTTAATAAAAACTTCTCCTCCTCTCTATCTTGTGGTGAAAGGTAGCAACAAAACATTCATTCTAGGCATGCTCTCCTGCAAACTTTGGGACAAAAGAAAGCCAAAGACTTTAGGTACACTGAGAAAGCTCTCTCCTCCAAATTGAGATATGCTGAGATTCTCATTCAGAACAACCCATCTGATGATAATATTTTCCCCATTTTGTCCAAAGCCATAGATGATCTCCGTCGCCGCCAGCAGATCAAAGTCTGTGGGGCCAGCATTTGGTGTCAGGCTCACTGGATTTAGTAGGGTGACAGGGCAACCAAGTTCTTCTTTAATCTACTTAAACAAAAACAAGCCAATGAAGCCATTAGTAGACTTGTGGTTAATAATATTGAGATTGAAAATCTTGATGAAATCAAGAATGTCTTTGCCTCCTACTACCGTGATATTTTCACCTCTGAGGAAAATGAGGAATCCATCTCTCTCAGAAAAGACTACAGCTCCATTATCCCGAATAAAATTTCTCTGCAAGATTCTTTTCTTCTTGGGCAAAACATCTCGATGGAGGAAATTGAGAATGCTATCAATTCCCTTAAGAATGACAAAACTCCTGGCCCAAATGGCCTCCCCGCTGAGTTCTACAAAGCTAACATAAACTGGATTTGCTCTGATCTCTTTGGTCTCTATAATGAGGCCTACGCCAAAGGCACCTTGGGGAAATTTATTAATAGAGGTATAATTAAATTAATCCCTAAAGATGGGGACAAAACTCTTATCAAGAATTGGCGCCCTATTACTCTTCTTAATGTTTCTTACAAAATTCTTGCTAAGATTATGGCCCGTAGACTGGAAAGCATTTTGCCCAAATTTATCAACTCTACGCAAATGAGTTTTATAAAAGGGAGATACATCCTTGAAAATGTCATTACTAGCTGGGAAGCGATGAACTGGGCTAAGTCTTCCAATCAAAATGCAACTATCCTTCTCCTTGACTTCGAGAAGGCTTATGAAAGAATTGAATGGAACTTTATTGACATAATGCTAAGGGCTTTTGGGTTCCCTGATGTCTTCTATAATTACACTAAAATCTTACTCAAAGACGCCCTGGCCCAAGTTGATGTGAATGGCTCACTCTCAGAATCCTTTTCCTTGGGCAGATATATCAGACAGGGTTGCCCGCTTGTCGGTGCCCTTTTTGTGATTACTTTTAAAGCTCTGTCAAACATTCTTAGAGATAACACCTTTTCTTTGGAGGTCAGAGGTATCACCTTACCAAATAAGGACAACTTGACTAACTGCCAATTTGTTGATGATACTAGTTTATTTGTTGACATGAAAGAAGAGAACTTCAGCAATCTGATTAGAAAACTTGACTCTTTTTGCTCTATTTCGGGGGCTAGAATGTCTCAGGCAAAGTGTATTTGCCTTGGCTGGGATGACCAGCCTCTGGGGTGGTTCAATAAGTATGGGTTTCAGTGGGGAGGGCCCAATAATATTGTACATTACCTGGGCATCCCCTTTTCTGTTGATCCCTCTCTTAAAGATATGTGGTTAAAAACAAAATCACCAAGAAATTGAACAAATGGTATAACAGATCCTTGTCTTTGGCTGGTAGAATTCAGGTTTGTCAAAAAATACTCTCCTATAATATCTACTACTCTTCTGCTTAGATGTTCAATAGCTATCAAATCATGGAAATTCAAAAGGCCATAAGAAACTTCCTTTGTCTAACGGTAAAGGCAACAAAAAAATGCATGCAGTCAAGTGGGACTGGTGTTGCACTGAAAAATAGCTTGGGGGTCTTGGCTTGAAAGATCTTAGGTTACAGGGGACTGCTTTGGCCACCAAGTGGATCTTCCACTGTGTAGAAGGGGATGAACCATGGAAGGTTCTTATCAGAAGTAATATTGAGCGGGGATCCCCTAAGAAGGATAAAACTTGGAAGAATCTTCCTTTTAGTGATCTTCTGTTAGGTGATTTTCCTATTACTATGCAAGGGTCTAATGTATTCAAGACCATTTGGAAAGCCTGGGAGTCTTCTAGGTTCTATATTTCTCGTATGTCCTTCCATGATAATAATCTTCTGCATGGTGAAAGGTCCATTTGGTGGAAACTCCACCTCTTGGGTAAGCCCCTTGCCCTGTCCCAAGGGTGCTCGGCTAAAATCTGGAACAGTTTGGGTATCTCCACTTTTATAGACCTTTTTGAGAATGATTGTCTTATAAGTTGGGATGAGCTAAGGAATAGTTTCAAATTACCTACCGCGCATAAGAAGACCTATAATATGATTGTGAAAGCTAGTAAGGACCTCCCTACCTCCTGCTTTATTGATTCGCATAGATTCCTGAATATCAAATGGCCGGATGGCACTATGATTAACAAAATCAAAGCCAAAAATGTGTATAGTATCCTGAGTAACAGTCAGAATATTATTGAGCATGTTAACAAGCTCTGGTATACCTCTCTTGAGACTAAATGCTAGAGCAAAATTCTTAATAGAATGTGGAAATTTCCTATCGACCCTAAAATCCGATGCTTTAAACGGCTAATGATCCTCAATAGACTTCCTATAAGCAAGTATCCTGCTCCTACTGATGTTTGTAGTCTCTGCCATTGCCTTGACTCCTGTAGACATATCCTCTTTGACTGTAAATTTGCTAAGAGGGTTTGGGCCTTATTTGGTATCACTTATCCTAAGTACATTGATATATTTGAATTAATTAATGGTCATATACAGGGACTTAAAAAGGATACTAATCTTCTTTGGAACATCCTTTCTTCTAACATCTTATGGCAGCTCTGGAAATGTAGGAATGATGAAAGGTATCAGGGCATCCATAGATCTCTTACTGAGTCTTCTTTGAAACTCACACATTTTAAAATTTCCTCGCAGGTCTGCATCAGTATGATGATCGAGAGGGAAAAGCTTATCAGATTTCTCAAATGGGGCACTCACCGTGTTCATTTTTGAAATGAAAGATGGGTATGACTATCGTAGACATATGGACAATATGGCTCTTTTCAACAAGATGGTGAAAAAGTTGCACAAGGAAATCAGCAAGAACAAGAATACTACTGACAACCAGATTTTTATGATAAGTCAAATCCAGGAAAACAAAGGAATCATTTGGATGGAAGGACCTCTAGGATGGACTGCCTGGGTTGAAATTTTTGAAGATCTTCTGCACTAATTTCTTTGTTCTAGATGTTACTTTTCATTTTTGCTATGTTTTATAAGCTACTTTGAAACCTTGTCGTGATCTATGTGAGACTCTGCCTCCGGATGTGAACTCTTCGATGTTGATACTTGATGTATATTTTTTATTCCTCTATAGTTAATATTAAAATTTAAAAAAATAAATAAATAAGTAAAATAAAAAAATTAAATTAAATTAAACTATTCATCCAATTAACCACAACCTATCATACATTAAAAAATAATTCTTTCAATTTTTCACATACATTAAACAAAACATTACATATATTAATCCCATAAAAATTAAAATATATTTTTTGTTTTACAATTAAATAAAATTTAGTGTATGATTATTTTCTCATAAATCATACAATGTTTAAATTTATGAATTTCTTTTCATGTTTTTTTATTTTACAATTAAATAAAAATTAGTGCATAATTATTTTCTCATAAATCATACAATGTTTAAATTTATGAATTTCTTTTCATACAAACTAGTACCGACTTGAAATTATAACTTTATCTTATTTCTTATGTCCAAACTGAAATGAGCGATTATAAGTTAATACTGATTGTATGCTAATTAAATAGTGCTAAGCTTCTCTAATTCTAACTTCATTTTATTTCCTTTGGCCAAACTTAAAATGAGCAAGTTTAAGCGAAATAATTAGTGCTAAGGGTCTCATTAAATATTGTGATCGATCTTTCATTTGAAATATGTAGTGTAAAACATATTTCTAGCTTAGTCAAAAGGTTGATAGTTTATTGTTTTTTATTATATTAAATAGGGAAGAGCCAACATCAAAAGACTTAAATATCAAACCAGCCAAACAACAAAGATCGAGTAAAGTTTATAAGATGTACATATAGAAAATATTTAAAATAAACTCCAGAATCAGCAAATTGAGAACATCAGGACACTAAACAAAACCGCACTAAAAACAGGGGACTCTAACAAAGTTATTCCAAAATCGTCCAGCATTTGATGATAGTTCATTGTTGTGAACTTAACCGTTTAGTTGTTAACTAAAAGTTAAATACCACCTCTATACTTTTGGCCGCCAAGACAAAAATGCTCAAATTACTCAACCATCCGCTAATCCAGGAAACTTGATTTTGGCACGCCTGTTGAGCTCTCTAATAAGAGTTAAACTATTTTTCAACCTGTAAAAACGGTGTTAACCTCAAATACCAGGATTAGAGGTTTAAATTGAGAAGGCATCAAAACTCTGTTCCACCTCTCCCAGTTTCTTTTCGAATTCTTCAGTGTCCGCATCGTGATTGTCTTCTATCCAATCTATTGTAGATTTCGTGACCCTCTCAATTTTGCGTGCTTCTGCAACCCTCATAGTTCCTCTGAGGCTCTCCTCTCTTGCTCTATTCCTGCTTTCGTATACAAAGTTTTCCAATGCATTTTTGGCTTGGTGTTTGAGAGCAACCTGTTCGTCTTCACCTCTGTATCTTTCTGCATCAAACTTCACTCGAGCGATTTCATCCTTACTCAGCCCACGATTGTCCTTTCTAAATATTACACTTTTTTCACCTCCAACACTGTTTTTAGCCGAAACCTTCAATATCCCATTGGTATCTATTTCGAAACTCACATCCACTGGTTCCTTTCCTCGTAGATCTGCTGGTATACCAGACAGACGGAAGCTGCCCAGAAAATTATTGTCCATAACAGTAGTTCTCTCGCCTTCATAGACAGAAATTTTTGCACCTGTTTGGTAGTCTTCAGCAGGGTAGACTGTATGTATTTCCTTTACAGGGATATGGGTATTCCTAGGAATTATCACGCTCATGATACCTCCTTTTACTTGAATGCCCAAGCTCAAAGGAGTGACATCTTGAAGAAGAACATCTGAACATTGGCCGGTCAAAACAGCAGCCTGCACAGCAGCTCCATGAGCTACAGCTTCGTCTTGATTGATGCTTCTGCACAACTTATTCGGGCAAAACAACCCCTTAATCATTTGTTGTAGCTTTGGAATCCGGGCGGAGCCTCCAACCAGAATAACCTCATCAATTTCATTTGCTCCCATTTGCGCATCCGCTAAACACTGTTTCACACCATCCATGCATTTGTTGAAGAGATCACTGTTAAGATCTTCAAACTTGGCTCTACTAATTTTGGAATAGAAATCGGTACTTCCACAAAGGCACTCAATCCCAACAGTTGTTTCTGTAGCAGCAGAAAGGCTTCGTTTGGCCTTCTCGCATGATGTACGAAGTCTCCGTAGTGCTTTAGGATTCCCACCAAATTGCTTCTTATGCTTCCTCTCGAATTCTTTGATGAAATAATTAACCAGTCTAGTATCAAAATCTTCGCCACCCAGATGAGTGTCTCCTCCAACTGCTCTCACTTCAAATGAACCCCTTGTGATGGTAATAACAAAAACATCAAACGTGCCTCCTCCAACATCAAAAACAAGGATATTCTTACCTGTGGTTGAAGAGTATGTTTTGGTATCCAATCCATAAGCTATGGCTGCAGCATTTGGTTCATTCAAAAGTTGCAACACGTTAATCCCAGCCACCTGGGCAGCACCATTGTAGCCTGTCTCTGTGGGTCATTGAAGTAGGCCGGCACAGTGATTGCAGCATTCATTACTTCAGATTTAAGGAACGTTTTTACAATCTCTTTCATCTTCAACAACACCATGGCTGAAATTTCTTGAGGTGCAAAAGTTTTCGACTCACCTCTGTAAGTGACCCGTATCTCTGGCCTCCCATTACTTCCTTCAACAACAGAGAAAGGCCAATGGCATATGTCACTTTGTAGTACAGGATCAGAAAACCTTCTTCCCATTATTCTTTTCACATTATATACTGTGTTCTGCAGATTGGACACTATTTGATTCTTGGCACCCTCTCCTACCAGTCTCTCTGTTTCATTGAAGGCAACAATGGAGGGAGTAATTCTATTGCCTTGCTCATTTGTTATGATTTCAACTCTATCAAAATGCCAAACACCTACACAGCTATAGGTGGTGCCCAAATCAGTGCCAATAGCTTTATCTCTTGCCATGCCCGTGCTTTGTAAAACCAATTCACAGTTTAAACTGTATGTATACTCTCCCTGCAGCAAGGTATTAAGGTACTTATTAGTCACACTCAGGCTGGGATAGAACTTATAAGTCCTACATCAGCATATTTTATTTTTAATTGTGGTATGTAGAAAGTTCTTAAAAAATGATAGTTTTTTTAGGTGTGTATTAAGTCATATTTTATTGGTGTATTGATATAACATCACATGATTTGTTTCTTCTTATATCTAAGAAATACATTTCATTCAATTATGTATTATGATCAACACGTACACCTACAACTTTTAAAGTCACAAATATTAATACTGTATTATTAAACTATTAGACATTAAATTAACAAATGCTTTTACACATTAAAACATGATCCACTACTGTCTTTTCTCCTACTACAACATCAACCATAATTATCTCATTAATTACATATTAAAACAATACAGGGGATAATTGATTTCATCACAGAAACTAAATTGTGTTTTTGATAAGTTAATTAATCTATGAACAGAAACAGATGAACTAACTGAATTTACTGCTGACATAGATGGAGCTAACTGCAATATCAGCGAGCGAGTGTTCAGGGCACTGATCTGTACATTTATTAGCCAATTTAACCTTTTTTTGCCATAAGGGATCCTGTTGCTGTATTTACCAAGAAATTATTATGTCAACCAATGGTTTTCTTCATCGGATTTTTTTTTAACTTTGACTACACAGAAAATAAATCTAGATAAAGTAAAAGCACGCGCCTTCGAGATCTAAAATGTAATCGTGCTTCTACACAAACCCTCTCATTCCACAGAATACTTATTGCCCGACGGTAGAAATTCAGAATGTTTCTCTATGAAACATATGACATTTTTAATGGGACGGAGCCATTCCCGAATCCCACAACACACAATTGCCCCATCTTTGCCAAACAATTTATGATTTGAAAGGAGAAATGAGTAAGAAAATTGAAGTTTCTAGGAAACTCCATACCTACTTACCTGGAAATAATAACTGCAAGGTTGGTTATGGAACAACCCATACACCGTTCAAAGGAAATATATTTTATAAATATACTGTGAGAAACCTAGGTAGGAATCCTATGGGATTTTTCTATAATGCAGGTATTTTTTATAATGCAGGAGCTCTTGGGTTCTGGCAATCCGGTAAAACATCAGTCTATGAATTTTTATTTTCTCTTTTGCAGGTATTGTTCCTGTCTGTATAAGTGTAATCTCCTAAGTAGGCTCCTTCATATTCTCAAATACTGTTTCGGATTTTACAAAATTCCTTCCTACATTCTCTGTTGAACAGTTCCTGAGGCCCACATGCCTGATTGCCAAATAGAAGAATATTTAAACTAAACATGGCATTTCATTACTAATCTGCTGGGGCCCATATAACTTGCAAGGCAACACAAAATCAGGACGCTGGATATGGGGCCAAAATGCATCTGTTCGAACATTACAAGAATAGTAAATTATACAGCAGTGGCTAATCTCTATGTAAAATGTATTAAAAAAATGTCAATTTTTTTTTTTTTCAGATTCGTGAAAATATATTAGTTTTTTTGCAATTTTTTTGTGGTTTTCCACTACAAAATATAGATTACGAAGAACAAATGTTAAAAATTTCACCAAAATCTATTGTATTTTCCATTTTTTGAAATTTGATCAACCATATATTTTACATAAAATAACCGCATCCAAATTATACGGCTGTTGGGCCTCGTAGATAGAAAATTCCAAAACATCGTTTTGGTCGCTTGGCTTGGCATGAATGAGGTATAGGGCAACCAAATCTATATCCATTCTGCTGGGCCTACACTCGTTTTTTCAATGGCCAGTGATTCTCTTATTCTAGCGGCTATTCGTTATGGTGATTGTGGGGAATTATTGGTGACTGCTGTCAGTTACAAATTAGCTGGCTTCTGACAGCTACAAGTCTGTGGCAGCCGCTACCAAATTCCCTTACCTGACTCCTAGCTGCTCCTAATCGCACTCATCATGATATGGCAGTTTCCGTATTCGAGATTTTCTGACAGCACTTACTGACCGTTCATCCCTTTCTGGGAGTTCGTGCCCTAATTTTCCCACCACTACAACGGCGGCCTAACAGCATCTTTTCACACGCCCTATTCCAGGTCTCAATCTTTCCTGACTGGTAGCGGTTGCCCTATTCTAGGAAGGTAATCCTTAAGGGTCCGTTTGGTGCATGGTATTAACTTATCCAGAATAGGCCTATTCCAGAATAAGGACCTATTCTCAAATTAATTAATTCTAAAAATGAAAGCTGGAATAAGCTATTCTCTGTTTGGATCCCATATTGTACAATTGAAATAAGGATTATTTTTTTATTTTTTTAATTAATTTGAATATGTATTTTTAACTTGTGTACATATATACACATACACATACACACACATATACATGTGTATATACACACACACGTGTATATA
>MU227512.1:365568-375954 GCA_018584345.1 Thuja plicata | reverse complement strand
ACACACATGTGTATATATATACATACCCACATTAAAAAAAAAAGATTAAAAAAAGATTTCAAAAAAAAAAAATTTAAAAAAAATTAATAAAAAAAATAAATTTTGAATCCATAAATTTCTTATTCTCGAATAAGAAATGAATTCCCGCTTTTTTTTAGAATTAACTAATGCAAGCATAAGCCCCAAAATGGGGATTAGTTTTTTAATTCTAGAATTCAAAAAATGCACCAAACAAAGAATTATTTAATTCATGCATTATTGGCTGCCTATTCAAGGTTAATTCCAGGTGCCAAGGGCTCTAAGGGCCCGTTTGGTGCCGAGTATTAATCTGGAATAGGAATTACTTAATTCGAAAATAAATTAATTCACTGTTTATAGGCATTTATATGTGAGAAGGATGAGGGACAACAGCAGTAACAAGAAACAAGATGGACGTCGTGGAAATAATTTCAGTCAGTGGCCTGCACTAGAAGATTGTGGCAACTAAGCCTAGTAAATAGCCTATAGGCAAAATAAAAATAAAAATAACATTCTAAATTCTCTGTAGTGGCTGTGAGGTAACTAGGAACGTTTTTCATTTGATGATGGTCTATGTAAGCTGTCCAGGCAGTTAAAAGGACAAATCTGAAATGTCGTAATCGTGTATGATGATTGAGTGACTATATGTGTGAAGCTGTAAATTCAACATTGGGAAATCGTTATGATGCTATTATTATATGCTGACTTTGGCTGTTACAAAGAAACATAACTCGAGTACTGTTATTCTTCATTGATTTTTGCTATCAGAAGCTGTTGGGTTTGGCAGCCTTTACTTGGGCTCATAGTCCCAGACTTCGTCAGTTTCTACGATTGTTTGAGGTACTATCCATAGTAAAAGTCTTGCAAGTGGGATTCTAATGAGTATCTACCTTGGTATAAGATTATATGTTGACATGTTGCTGTGCAGCCATATATTTAGAATATTATACAAAGGACTTTCCACAAAAAAACACTAGCGTTACCTTCGTATGATTTCCTAAATATATGGCCATATGTTGCAACTAATAGCAAGGTTCTTACTTCCAATTATTTATTCACTTATACGATTTTGTACCTTACTGATATGGAAGGATCTTTTTCTGCCACTCAACCTGTCCTCTCAATTCCAATCTGCCGTCCTATCAGTCCCCATGGTCCTTTCTCCATTGACGGAACGAGTGAATGTTCTGCAACAGATTTGCAAGACATCTGGTCATTAGACATAATGACAAAATTACCATGTACATCATACCATGGCATAGCCTGCTGCCACTTAATCGAAGAAAATGTTGTGAGTGATGAAATCTATGATGCCTAAAAGTTTAGTTTAGCCTTCAAAACATATTACAAGTTAGGATCAGTTCCCATCATCCTAAGGTTATCTTAGTCATCATGTAAACCAGTTAGGTTAGTGTCCTTGATCCAATCAGTTAGCTCATTTCGTTCCATTTCTCCCAAAAAGACATTCTCAAAGTGTGCTCATGCCCTGCATTCATGTTACTTTGGATTTTTTTCAAGAAACCTTGTCTCATCTTATCATCCCCTTTTAGGTTTTCACAAGGCTAGGGTTCGTTACCGAGAAGCATTTCCACTCGGATCAAGTTTATTAATGTCTAGATCTCCTCAAGGTTGCCTAGACATTTGCATGCAGTCTAGCGGGTAGCATTTAAATAATTCGGTAAGTAAATTATCGTTCGGTTCTTTTCAAAATTCATTGTCACAACTAAACATATTAAATCCAAATAAAACTGCATTTATAACCTTGTTTTAGCTAGAATTCGGTTCACAAGATAACAAAGCTCAATACTAAAAATTACCACCGGGTACAACACAGTAATAAGTCAAGATTCCTTTATCGTTGAGTTACAACAGTCTTCCATGCTTCCTTGCCAGCGGTGAAGGGTCCTTAGCACAGACGGGGAAGACAGAGGACAACTGGGTCCCAAACTAGGATCAATAATCTTATCCCCTGTACCATCTTTATCATGAAATAACACCACTCTCACAAGTACTCATAAGCCAACATTTATCACGATGATGGATAGGGCCAGCCTGTGAGTCAGCTAGCGAGATTTGCCACTGGCTGCTGCTCAAGTAATCATAACCATGACTTCCAGATAGGACCAAGCTTAGGAAGTGTGTAGTTCAGCCACAAATAAATAATGATTCAAATCGAAGTTTCACATTAAACAGCCTTTACAAGAAAAATCAATCACAATTTTATCAAGCAATTAAAACATGCACTTCAAGCATCTTTACAGTCCACATAGTCTGGGGTTTTATGGGGGCTTTAAAGATCTATTTCCACATGAGCAGAGTCTTATGAAACAAGGAAATGTACTACAAAATTAATTGAAATATTTTTATGAATAATAGTAGTTTCTATATTAAGGGGTGCAAATTTAAATGGGTGAAATTATGGTGGGCTAGAAATTACTTCTCCAATTTAAAAAAATGCTAATACTTGTTAATTATTCAAAGCAACATTATTTCTGTATATAAAGTTTCATTACACCAGCTTCCCTAAATTTTAGAACTTAAATTTTTAAGCTGAAGTTGACTACTAAATTCATAGAACCACCAACTTTAAAATGTTCCCTAAAAATGCGAACAGCGCCCACTGAAATTTTTAAAGAAACCCACTTCCAGAAGAACCCAACATTAGTGAAGACATAGATCAACCAGTTAATAAGCAAGACTAAAAGTTGTCAATAAAGAGCAAACTTTTCATATACTTTATCTTTCACAGAAGCCCTTGCAGCCACATGAAACCCTATTACAATAAAAGATGCAACTAAAATTTTCAGTTTCTTACCATAACCAAGAGAGAACGAGAACCCTTTCGTCATTACCAGTTCTACGGCTAACCCAAAAACATCAAAGTGTTAACCGCTGGTTCATACAATCACCGATATAGATAGTCAACAGAAGAGAGAAAGTGAATTTGTAAAGGTTTCACCCATTATTCTTTCTGTAAGCCTAGCAGTGAGTAAGCATAGCTCTATCCTCATTCTCAGGTTCTTGTCCTAACAAGATTGCCCGTGAATTGGCAAAGATTAAGATATGTGCAAGTGCTTTGGGATAAAATTGTATATATATATTTTTTAATATTCAAAAACATATACAGTTTTACCTAGAAACACTTTCACAAAGCTCATGCTTACTAAAGAATAAGATGGCATGGAATAAATATGAGACAGAAGATTTATGATATAATTATGTACTCGAGAGTCGAGAGATGCAAGAGTAATTAAGGAACGGAATGACAGTTATACAAGTTGTCTGGGACACAGAAACCCTAAAGCATTAAGCATTGTTAACAACATCGAGTACATAACCTCAATCACTGTGATAACCGCACAACCGACGACCTTCCTAGGTCGACAATCACTGTGATAACAGTGTTATGAACCTATATCAATTTAATGGTGAAGACCACAACAATCGCAACATACCGGACAGTTTAATGACAAGTAAAATAAGCACCCGGATACAGAAATAACAACCAAATTCAACTCTAGCATTGTTAGGAATACTATGGGAAAATATTTGACACCAAAAACCCTAAACTACGACATTCATGTTTTCCAGTTTCCATATCTTGAAACAACAGAGTTAGAAACTTACCCGAAGCTCCACGAAAACAACCGAGAGACCTTCCAATCTTTCAGCTCAAAAAACTTAAAAGAGATTCTTCCTCTCAATACTATCAGAATGAAAATCTTAGCAAATTATTTTCATATATATAATGGAACGCTGGGATTTGCAGCCCTGGAACATTTACACCACGTCTAACAACCCTCCTGAAATGTCATCCAAGAAGAGCTCCCCAGTCACCTTAATACGATGTGCAAATTTAGCTTGTCGAGGAAGTCACTTTGGGCTCTTGGAAAGGGCGAAAGAGCACCTAGAATAGAGATGTTATGTGGAAATTAGCATTCACGTGGGTTTCTATTAAGAGTTTGTTATGTAGTTAGGCCTTGGTATTATATATATATATATATATATAATGCCAAGGTTCAATTATAAGATAAGATAAGATAAATTTATTAATGTCTAATAAGAGACCAACAAGGGTCCAAGGGACTGGAAATGTACAGTAAGGAACAGCGAACCAACAGGCCACCAAATAGTGGTCGGGAAAGCAACCAAGAGACCACCAAGAATATAACAAGAATATATATATATATATATAATGCCAAGGCTCAATTATAAGATAAGATAAATCTATTAATGTCCAACAAGAGACCAACAAGGGTCTAAGGGACTAGAAATGTACAGCAACGAACAATGAACCAACAGACCACCAAACATTGGCCGGGAAAGCAACCAAGAGCGAGAAAAGAAAGAAGAGAACAAGAAACAACAAGCAAGAAGAACAAACATAAGAGAAGGGCTAAGGATCATTTTCAGGTAGAAAGAAATCCAATATTGAAGGATAATGATCCAGAGGAGTAGGAAGCATGGGTCATCGCTGTGAGCTGCTAGAGGGTAAAGGTGCTCAAACTCTTTATATATAAAAGATAATAGTTTTTAATTTAATTTTTGTATAACATGATTTTCTTTAAAGATTATGTATTTACATATTATTTTTAAGTTGATTATATAATTCATTTAATTTAATTGTATTTGTTTTTAATAATATGTTAATTATGTTTTAAAAAATTAAATTAAATATAATTACCACATGAAATAATTTTATACTTATGTTAGTATAGAACAAGTTACATTAATAAAGTCTCTCTGTTATATTATTTTATTATATTGTTTAGATACAAAGCTATTTTATTATATTGTTTAGGATGATTTTGTTCTTTGATTTGTAGAAAAATTGAAAGTAGCATCGATTCAATCAAATGCGCTCAAGCATAAAATCATTGAAGATTTTATACTAATTTTTATATATGTTGTTATCTTTTCCACCAACACCCCGACTAGTGGCTATAAGCCTTGAGGGGGTTCTATTGTAGGCTATCAAGCAACAAGTTATGCTAGAAAAGGTTTTGTTCTTACACACTCTACTACTATGTCTATTTAATCTGCTTTTGGAAATAACTTTGTATCTTTTATCTATTACTAGGTTGGTGAATCAATTGGTTCCATAAAGCAGTTGCATTTCATATGTGTGTGGCTTTAACAAGAAGAAACAATTCCTTGTATTTCAAATATCTATTTGGGCTTTAACTAAAAGAACATATTAGTTACATTATCAGTATCAAATTGTAGTGATAACCATTGCTTATAGAAAATGCAAAAGTGCATTATGATAAATGCATTTCTTACTATAGAAAATGTTATAATCTTCAATTGAATAGGAAGCATACAATTAAATTCTATGACTATGCCCTCCCTCTTTTGCAAATTAGACATGCTCTCTTATGACAATTTCATACCTCATGCTAGATTGTAATACATGAAGAGGGTCGAACTTCTTGGAGAAAATACAAAAAGGCATTCTAGGAACTCATTTGGACATGTTGACTTTGAATATTGAATATTGTTATTTCTTATGGAGGAGATTGCTTCTCTTTGGTCTATGAGGATGAAAACCCTTGCAGGTGATGTTCTCCATGTTATTGGAAGATATAATTTGGAGAATTTATTCTTGTTTTCACTTAGGGAACACATTGCAACTTCATAATTATTTAGTTTATGCAACAAATCAGTCAATAGTTATTTTTATTTTTAAGAGATGTTATCAATTCATACATCCTTAAGCTGACTATACACTTCTACATATTGTCTGTACACTCTTTTAATAGTTGTTTATAGTTTTGAGGGGATTGGTCTTGTTTTTTAGAGGCATCTACAGTCTATAAACCTTATTATATCTTTAATGTGCAGTTTGGAGGTGTTGGTGAAGTTAGGCATCTAGCTTTGAAGTGCTAGATTATTGGTTTTAAAGTCATTTCAATCCTTTTCTATGCATCACTTTATGTCTATGTTGGAATTAGATATGCAATGCATATTTAAGAACTAGGTTGTTGTTGTCTTTATGAAAAAATCGTAACTCTAGATCATAAAATAAATATAGAACTTTTAATTATTTTATTTATGAATATTATTCATTTTGTAAATTGAAAAAAGTGTTGCAATGTTATCTTTATCGACACTATTATTTTCATTGATTATATTGCAAAAAAAATTCAAAAAAAATGTCAAAAAAAAATCAAAAACAAGGTTGCATATTACATGTTAACCTCTACTATGACAATGATGATGAAAAATAGATCTTACCCTTGGTAAAGCAGAGACTAAATCATAATTAAAGTTCTGAATTGAAATGATAGTACCTTATTTTGATAATGGTGGTGATTCATTGCTCTTTATATAAAGTCCTCCAAGTGTTGATGCAATAACATGAAAAATCATAACAAAAATCCATCATGAAAGCATACTTGAAGATAAGGTGTTGTAGCTTGATGCTCCGTGTAAATTCAAATATGCTCTTCATGAAGGAATACTTTCTCTTTAATTGGAATGATAGCTTGTGAATTCTAATTTTATGAATGATAAATATCCTTATATAGGGTTCTCAAGGCATTTTCACGTTTAGGCCAACTTCCAATGGTCATATCAAAATATTGGGATTAGATCACAAATTTGTGGGAAAAACACACTGACATGTTCAAATTTGGGCCCCTTTTAAAGAAAATATGACACTAATGGTATAGTCTAGTGTTAGAAACATAAAAGAAAATAGAAACGAGAGAAGGCAATAAATTAAGAGAGTGTGCAAAATGAAGAGTTTTACCAAATACAAAGAAAGAGAGATTTTCATTCAATAGATCAAATACCAAGTTCACCAAAATGCTCCAAGACCAAGACAAGAACACCAAGAATTTTGAAAGGGGAAAAAAAAGAAAAAATCCCTTGTGTATAATATGAATGAGGCACAAAGCCTAAAGAAGAAGAGAGAAAGAGAGCAATAGGCTCATTACAATAATGAGAACAAGTTTGAGAATTTCAGGAGAAGTGAGAAAATAGAGAAGATTATAAAGCAAGTGTGTGTAGAGGCATCTCTTAAATAGAGATGAGTGGAGGAGTTTGCATGTAACTCTCATCTTATATGAATTCCACATTCACATTGAGTGTGTGTCAAATGTGAGAATCCTCTTAAGGAGGAATATCTAATTTCCTTATTAAAGGAATTACAAAAATGTGACGTGTCCTCCTACTTGGACTAGAGGAAAAATATAATTTAGGATACCTTTTTTTATCCTTTAATTAAATATTTCACCAATGAAATATTAATTTCTAACACCCCCTTTAATCTTTACTTGGGGTATTTATATCAAGGGGTATCAAACCTAAATTTTTGCAAAGAAATTCAAATTTATATCTAGAAAGAGGCTTTGTCAAAATATCTGCAACTTGATCTTCACCCTTGCAATAGATGAGGGATACTTTCTTTTCTTCAATTTTCTCTCTAATGAAGTGATGGTGGAGAGAAATGTGCTTTGACTTTGCATGGTAGACTGGATTCTTTGCCGAGGCTATTGGACTTTGATTGTCACAATATAAAGGTGTAGGTTCTTGTTGAGGTAGGCCCAAATATTTAAGAATTCTTCTAAGCCATAAGGCTTCTTCAGACCTGCATTGGTACAAAGTTTGTATTCAGCTTCAGTAGAACATAGTGAAACGGGTTGATCTTTTTTACTTTACCAAGATATATCACCTGAACCAAGAAAGAAACAATACCCAAAAGAAGGTTTCTCATCATTGGGGTCTCCGCCTAAATCTGAATCAGTAAAACCTTTTAATGTAAAATCAGAATTTGCATCATAAAATAATCCTACATCAAGGTTACCTTTAATATATCTTAATATTCTTTTAGCAATTTTGAAGTGAGTTTGTTGAGGTTTGGACATAAATCTTGAAACTAAACCAATGCTAAAAGATATATCAGGTCTAGTGAGAGTTAGATAATTTAAACTTTCTATGAGTTGTCTATAAGGAGTAGCATTTGTAAATGGAGATTCCATATCTATCATTAACCTAGTTCCTAATTCACAATAAAATAAAATGGAAAAGAGATAAGGAAAGAATCCAAGAGAAAGTGCAAAAGGAAGAGTTTTACCAAATACAGAGAGAGAGAGAGAGAGAGAGAGAGAGAGAGAGAGAGAGAGAGAGAGAGAGAGAGAGAGAGAGAGAGAGAGAGAGAGAGAGAGAAAAAAAAAAAANGAGAGAGAGAGAGAGAGAGAGAGAGAGAGAGAGAGAGAGAGAGAGAGAGGTTAAAAAAATGAATATGAGATATAATTTTAGTCCTACAATAAAAAATGTTAGATATACATATTTAAATATCGATTTAATGATAAAATGCAGAACATGCAAATCTGAAATCTTCCCTCATAGTTGCCTGACAGAGGAAGTGATTAGGACGTTAAAAAAATTGAAATACTGATGAATGAAATTAGTTTTGCAAAAAAAGAAAGAAAACCTTGCAAACAAGAGTTAGATCAACAAAAAATATGATTTCTTCTCCTCAACGGAGATATCTTTCAACTATTTCTGCATGCAACACTTAAAATAATGATTAAACCAGCTCTGATACCATGTTAGAAACATAAAATAAAATGGAAAAGAGATGAGGAAAGAATCCAGGAGAGTGTGTAAAAGGAAGAGTTTTACCAAATACAAAGAAAGAGAGATTTTCCTTCAATAGATCAAATACCAAGTTCACCAAAATGCTCCAAGAGAAAGACAAGAACACAAGAATTTTTAAAGAGGTAAAAACAAGGAAAAAAAACCCTTGTGTATAATATGAATGAGGCACAAAGCCTAAAGAAGAAGAGAGAAAGAGAGAAAGTTTGAGAATGTGAGGAGAAGTGAGAAAATGGAGAAGATTATTGAGCAAGTGTGTGTAGAGGTCTCTCTTAAATATGAGTGGAGGATTTTTCTTGTAACTCCCATCTTCTATGAATGCCACATTCACATTGAGTGTGTGCCAAATGTGAGAATCCTCTTAAGCAGGAATATCTAATTTTCTTATTAAAGGAATTACAAAACTGTGACATGTCCTCCTACTTGGACTAGAGGACAAATACAATTTAGGATACATTGGTTTATCCTTTAATTACATATTTCACCAAGGAAAGATTAATTTCTAACATCTAGTATGACTATAGGGCTAACCAGAATAATCTATCCAGAAAAGGGAAAACTAAATGTAGTTGAAGAGTGCATAGGCCCAGGACATTGGATCAAGTCACCTCATGAGAACATGAGGATAGTTTGGATAAGGTAAGGCTAAGATAGGCTCAAAAGGACCTAGAAGGAAATACACTAAAACAAGGTCCCAAAAAGAGTGTGAAATTGTAAAGGATTCAAATTTATTCAACACTACATTACACACACCACAAGATGGTGAGATGTGATAAAAAAGTGTCACCTCAAAATAGGATTCCACACTTCCTACATGAGGAATTTAATAAAAAAATAATTAAATTTTTGAACATTAGGAATGCAAGGTTGAGACACCTTTCCATGACAAAATTAGGCAGTGAACTTTGAAACCAAAAGGTCTACTAATGGCTACATATTAAACTTATTGGGGTGGTAGAGTTAGTTGGATGATTAGGCAATAGGTTTTGGCTACTTTATTCTTACCAATGGTAGAGTATGTGGTAGCTATCCATTATTGTAAATATTCCAATTGACTTTTGATAGTATGGTTGGATGTGAATCTAAGACAGTGTCATTAATCTGAAAAGAAATATGACATTTAATATAAAAACAAAGTATATAGATATTTAATAGAATTTTTTAAAATGAGAGAGGATGATAAGGTGATGATAGAGAAATTTAATACTTTAGAGAATGTAATAGATAGATATATTAAGTTATGAACATAGAGAAGTTCATGCGGTCATTGGTTGCCTATACGATGTACAAATTTAACTTGTTGAGGAAATCACTTGGGGGTCATGGAAAGTTTGAAAGAGAACCTAGAATAAAAATGTTGTGTAAATTAGCACACACATTTGGGCCATGCCAATGCCCATTTAATTTTTACTTTTACTATTTAAGTAATGATTATTTTAATTATTTAACATTTAACTTTGTTTTCATTATCAAAATATATATTTTTATTTGAAAAGGCCTTTTTATATATTATATAATTGAAAGAGATAGGAAAAAAGAAATCAAATAATAATTATGGATTGATAATAGAAGAAATGTTTAATATTTATTATTAAGAGTGTCGATATGTAGTTAGGTCTTTGCATAATAAGTGTAGGTGTCTCATGTAATAATTTGCCTAAGGAAAAGAATGAAAATGTGAAGATATAGAAGCTCAGTTGAGAGAGAGAGAGAGAGAGAGAGAGAGAGAGAGAGAGAGAGAGAGAGAGAGGGTGCAAAATATAA
>MU227512.1:342970-353945 GCA_018584345.1 Thuja plicata | reverse complement strand
GGGGGAGGGGGAGAGAGATTAGGTAGGGGTTTTTATCTTGGGAATGTCCACTACTCCTTGTTATTTGTAAAGCCTTATTATCACTTCAAAATATGCAGTGAGGGGTTTTAGCTTGAGAATGTCCACTACTCCTTGAGCACATTACTCATAAACAACTCAATTCCACTGGTATTTCCAAGTGGAAGAGGTTTTTCAATAGTTCCACCTCTATCAGAGTATTTCCCCAATTCTAAAACTTCATCACCAACTAAATGTGGTGACCTACCTTGCCTAGTTGACAAATAATACTATTTGCAATGATATGTGTGTGTGTGTGAAAGAATAAATGTATTTATTTATGTATGTATGTATGTATGTATGTGTGTATGTATACACATATTGTTTACGTGTGTGTGTGTGTGTGTGTGTGTGTGTGGATTTATGTCAACATAACCCGGATTGGTTCTTTGATGTTTTAAAACCTGATCACATATTTAATGTTTAAAAATCCTATCATGTTTTTTAATTTTTAAAATCACGATCGTGTTATGCCTACAAGGCTCGAGCTTGAGAGCTTCATTTCCCTCCAATTCTCTCCTTTTTCACATGTTTTGTTCTTCCAAACTCATTTCTCAACTTTTTCATCATCAGGTTTACAAGTCATCAATTGGGTATTTATAAAATTACCACCATAATTTCACACGTCTTATGAGCTTTCTAACCATATAATTATTTATATTTTTGAACAACATTAACATATTAAAGTTTAATTTTTTTACCAATGCCTTCATAGTTTTTGGAGACTTGATTCTTTATAATTAAAAAAATCATTTTCAATTATTTTGATGCAAGTTATGTTTCGCGCACAAACAGGCATCTAATTTTCAGGACGTGTCCACTTCAAAAAATTATTAAAAAATAAATAGTCAACAAAAAATAGACAACTTCTAGCTCTCACTCTTAGCTATCTTTCTACCAACATATTTTTTAAAATACTAAATCTAACTATGACTTTTTTGATGCACATTTCAGACACTATGTTATGTTTTCTTAAAGAAAAGAAAAAAATTTTTGTGCGCAAAGGATTTGGCCCTCTTAATCTTATCCATTTTTTAAAAACTTTAGTAGTTTAGAAACTGAATTCAGGGTGCTGCAATTCTTGTTCTTTTCATATCTTCTAATTTTGAATGTGTGGCTCTCAAATTTCTCTTCCAAGTTCAGGTTTACCTGATTTTAGAAAATTTATTATAAAAAAAAAAAGTGGCCACTGATACCTCTTTTTGCCCACCATCTTGGTGTACTTACCATAGTAGTCATCCATTCTTGTGAAGATGCCAATTAACTTTTGAGATTAGAGTTAGATGTGAGGCTAAATCAATATCATTTATTTAATAAGAAACCTAACATCTAATGCATAAACAAAGTATTATCATTTTTTCTAAATGATAAAGGATGTGAGGGGGGTGCTAGAGAAATTTAACACTTCAAAGAATGTTACAGATAGACTCGAGAGATGAATATAGAAAAGTTAATGTGGTTATTAGTGGATCAAGATTATTGACCTCTCAACCCTTAACACTTAATTTATAGTATTTGTATTTTTTTCTCTTACAAAGTGTTCAACAAGATGGAGAACATTAATAAAGTTTTTCCTAACCTATAATTCAATGTTTATAAGACTAAAATAAAGAATTTAGGATCTAGATGCCCTTTTACTTCAAAATTTATTGATTTGAGTTTTAATCATCTAATAATATGTTACAATGATGAGCATTTCTCTAAGATATTTTATTTAAAGGAAAAAACTTAATTACTTTCTACGTCAAAAGTTATGTCTTTTGTAAAGTAAACCCAACATATCACAAATGTAACAGTATGTATGATGTATAAGAGAGTTCTAACAAGCTATACATATTGACCTTGAATATTCACCAACCTATGACATAATTTTGACTATATTAATGATCTTTGTAAGGTCTACACAAGATAGACACAAAGAGTTAGATATTTTGAGAAAGTATGTTCACAAACCAAGGAGCTCATTATGACTAATATTTTTTATTTAAAGGGTCTTGATAAAACAATTTTTTTTCAAAGGGTAGGATAAAACAAATTAAAACAACAAGTAGGAAGGATAAATGTGACATGTTATCACACTTTCTATATGACAAGTGCAAAGGATGTCATGAATTCATAATGAGAACTTTTCTTGGGATTTGGGCACCATCTCTAGGCTATATTAGTTTATGGTTTGCAATTTCTATTTTGTCATTTCATATATTAGGTTCTCTACTAGTTGGGTTTATTTTTTAGGTATTGTTATGTTATCACCATTACTCTCTAGACTCGAGTGTTGATGTTGTCTCCTATTAAGGCTTCATTTCTTCATTGTATTGTAACCAAGATTGTTGTTGATTAAAACATTGGTTGAATTTTGGAAGCCTAACTTTTCTCAAAATATTGATGAGTGCTTTTATTATGTTACTTAAAATTTATTTTAGATTGAATTTTCATTTGTCAAATTATTTTAGATTGAATTTTTTATTTATGAGGTCATTTGACATGTCACTCCATCTTACTCTTAATGCATACAAAGGTGGGTCCTCCATGGAGGAATTCCCCCTTGCTTCTCCTTGTTCTAAGGATGTAGATAATCGTATTTTTAGACTATTGCAGACAAGTGACATAAAGGTCTTTCCAAATCTATCAATCTCATACTAGAGTTAAGGGTTGGGTTTGGCATTGTCTAGGTTGGATCTTAAGGACTTTTATTAGCTCTTATTGTTTGTGGTGGTTGTTTTTTTATCTCTCTACTTCATTTTGAAGGATTATTTTCTTTGTCAAGTGTTTCAAGGTACTAGTTTTTTTTTTAATTCTTTATTTTAATTGTTTTTCCATACAATTTATCAATGTCATGGTAGTTTAATAATTGTTTTTCTCTTATATTTCAATAATTTGATTTGAATTAACATAGTTTCTTCATGATGAAACTGAACTCTCAAAGGCTTGCAACAGAGTTTACTGGCATTTTCTGCAGATGGTGCTAGCCTCTTTTGGCTTTCACAAGGGGGTTATCAAAATTATCATGCAACTCGTTACTACTGTCTCCTCCTCTGTCATTGTTAATGGGGGATCTTCTCCCTTTTTAAAACCTTCCAGAGGCTTAAGACAAGGAGATCCTATATCTCCTATCATCTTTGCTATTCTTGCAGAGTGCCTTGGGAGGTATATTCATAAGATGGTGGAAAAAGAGGAAATAAAAGGTATTCAACCTTCCTCAACTAGACTCATTTGTTCTCATGAGAAATTTGTGGATGACACTCTTATTATGGGAGAGTCAACAATTAAAGAGGCCAGAAACCTGAAGAAAGGACTATCTATCTATACTGAGGCTACCGGTCAGCTTGTCAATTGGAATAAGAGTTCCATATTCTTTATTAATACCCTTGAAAATAGACAAATAAAAATGTCTACTATTCTTGGTTGTACTATTGGAAAACTCCCCTCTTCTTATCTGGGACTGCCCCTCTACTCCAATCCTCCTGAAAGTTTGTGGCACACACTTATTGATAGATATAACAAAAAATTTGTTGGTTGGAAAGGGGCGCTTCTCAGCAATGCTAGAAAACTCCAACTTATGAAATCTACCCTCTAGAACCTCCATGTTTATGCTATGAGCTTATTTAAAATCCCCAATAAAATTGCTAATGAAATTGAAAAAATTCATAAAAGATTCCTCTGGTCTGGGGTTGAGGAGAAGAAAAGAATGAGTCTTGTGTCATGGGAAAAAGTTTGTAGACCTAAAAAGCTGGGAGGTCTTGGGTTGCAAACTATTAAAAAAGTTAATAAAGCCCTCATGGCTAAACAGTTGTGGAGGATTTATGGAGAATAAAAAGAGTGGAACTCTATCATTCAAAGTAAGTATCTCTTTCTCAACAATTCTTTGGAGGACTTTATAGTGGAATACAAGAGCACTAATGGTTCTTTCATCTGGAATAGTATAAAATCAACTAAGGATCTTATTGTGAAAGGAAAAAGATGGAAGCTGGGAGATGGTTGTAGAATTGAGTTTTGGGATGACGAATGGATCCATTCAGTGCCTCTGTCAACTAATCAAGACTGGAAATAAATTATTGAAAGAAGCAAAGAATTCATTGGCACCAAAGTTACTGATTACTGGCAGGGGAGTAGCTGGAAGAACCTGGGAGATATTGATGCTAGTCTCATTTCCCTCCAACATGAGTTGCAGACCTGGCACATAAAAGATAATATTAAGGACTCAGTTGTGTGGAATCTTACTTCTGATGGGAAGTACTCTATGGCCTTTGCTGTTAATATTCTTTCAGAAAGAGAGGAAAGGCCTCCTTTCTCTTTTGTTTGGTACAAAAATCTCATACCTAAAATTAACTTCTTCTATTGGCTCTTAATTCAGAACAAACCGTTGACTCTTGATAACCTTACTAGGAGGGGTATATACATTGTTAGTAGATGTAGTCTTTGCTTTGAAAATTTTGAATCTTGTGATCATATCATGCTCCATTGTCCTTTCACTCCTAAGGTATGGGAAATCTTTTCTAGAAAATGGTATATATATTTGGTGTTTTCCTTTTGTCTGGCAGGATTTTGTTGCTCAATGGAGTTACCCACCTCACAACTTTATTGATAAAGACCTATGGCTCCTCATTCCTCCTCATGTCTGCTGGAGAATTTGGAAAGAGCGCAACAACAGAATTTTTAGAGAAAAGTAGGCTTCTCCTGAAGTGGTTGGAAATCAAATTTGTAGGGCGCTGGAAGAAAATTTCTCTATTTCAAAACTTGAGGGATTAGGTAAGAAGAAAAGTGACAGTAATAACAATCAAATCAATCAAAGATCTCTAGCAACTTGGACATCGACCCCTGAAGGTTGGGTAAAAGATAACTTTGACGGGTCTGCAAAGGTCAACCCGGGTATTGCTGGAGGAGGCAGAGTAATTAGAGACCAAAATGGTAATAGTATTGGGGCCATTGCTTCTCCTTTGGGAACACAATCTAACCATAGGGCCAAAGCTATGGCAGCTCTCAATAGTATATTGCTGGTAGAGGATATGGGATGTGAAAAAGTCTAGCTAGAGGGAGACTCACTAAATATCATTAATAACATTAGAGGCAAGAATAAAGCTTCTTGGACCATAGAACATATCATTGCTAATATTAATAATGTGGCTTTGAAATTTAAATCTTTTTATGTTTCTCATTGTTTTCGGGAAACAAACCAAGTGGTTGATTGTCTAGCCAACATTGGAGTTAAGAAAGATATCACATGCAAGTGGCATGGGAATGCAAGAATTAATAATGAGGTGGAGTTATTACTTAATTATGATAGGCTCAATCATAAGGCAGGTGAGGTCATTCGCATTAATCATTCTGATTAATGATGATTTGATTAGGGGTACGGCGACAGGATCATGCATTGCGAAACATCAAATTACTGATGACTTAATTAAGACGCAAGGTCTCTGGATTATCATTAAGTACTCTGTCATTGTGAAAATCAGCTTTCATTGTGTGCTTAATATTAGTATGAAATAGAGCAGTGAAATAATTTGAATTGTAGAAGAAGAAGACATGGGTGGAGATTTGAAGAGAGAAGAGCCTGAGGAGTGTAAATGGAGGGAAGAAAAAGATGTTTGGAACAAGCTTAAGAAGGGTAATGTTCATAGATATTTGAAGAGGCTTCATGGAAATGACAAGGAGGTGACGAAAGCCTTTGTAAAGGGATGGGAGAATGGCACTGTCAATATCTTGGGCAAATCTCTCAAGCTCACTCTAGACCGGATTGCTGAAATTACTGGCCTTCCGAAGGATGGGAAGCATTTTCTGAAAGATAAAAAAGAAGGTAACAAGGGCTATAAAAAATTCCCTAAGACTAACGAAGAAAGGGTGACAATGATTATGTGAACCTGTCAAATATCAAGCGGATCTGGGCATTTGTGATCCGAGCTATCATCATGGAGTACTTCACATTGTACGACAGGTATTCTAAGATTTACAATTATCATTTTGTTATGGTAAACCATTTTTGTCATAATATTAGGGTTTGTTTTCCCTTCTTTCTCTTAAGCTCACTCAACTAGAGCATCAGTGACCATAGGAGTAAGTCTTCCCCTATGTTACATGTGGGATTAATCCTGTTGATTACTGACTATATCAAGAACCATATCCCTGACCCCATCACCAAAATTATTGTGAATACTAAGAGGAAAATTCTGGAGCACTCTAAGGGTAAGAGCCCTACTAAGGAAATTGCTAAAAAAATCCACAAAGGCCCTGTTGAAGCGGATATATCTCTATCAATTTATGATGATATTGAGGGAATGAAAATGGATGATAAACAAGAAATTGTGTCATATGAGGATGAGGGTTTTACTGGAAAGTTGCATAAAAATGAGGACATGACGCCCAATGTGTCTCCGAGTGGTAAAGATGCTCTCGAGGAGACCCAGAATCTGGAGAACAAAAATTTGGAGGAAATAAAGGAAGAAATTGACAATGTGATTGACACCCACATAGAAATTGACAATGTGATTGACACCCACATTGAAGACCACACTGTAAATAAGGATAGTGATGAGGATCAGAAGTAGGACACTCTGGAGTATCAGAGGGAGTCGGGGGATACTGAAACCCACATTGAGGATCACATTCTTAACATTGAAGATGGGGAAGACCAGATTCAAGACTTTCAGGATCACCATAAGGAAACAGGGGATTTGGAGAATGACAAAGGCAAAACGGAGAACACTGAGGAGGATATAGTCCTCGACAAGGAAACAGAGAAAAATGAGAAAAATAACATTGACAGTGAGAAGCTTGATGACAGCCGGGATAACTTGAAAGGTGACCTAGAATACAAAAATGTCTATAACGAGAGGAGCCTTGAGGATGATCTTCGTGACAGATAGATCAATGTCAAAAGGGCGGCAATAATTTATTTTCTGCAAATGGCAGGTAAAAAAGTAGAGAATAGCTATAACATGGATAAATGGATTCATGATGACATAAAGGAGATCAAAGATAATTATAAGAATATGGAGAATAGGAATGCACTGCTGGAGGAAATTGTTGATAAAATGCGCAATGATGCTACTATGTATCAGCAAGGGCATAATGTTTTTGATAAGGTAAACAATATGGATACCAAGATCAGTACTTTGGTTGATAACAAGCTCAGAAACATTAATGATAAGATTAACAACAAGGTTCTCATTAAAAAGCTTACTGCTGTTAGCAAAATGGGTATGAATAATTCCCTGGATAATCTGAAATCATTATATACCCTTCTGGACGGTAATGACAGTGACAAGGCTAGGCAGGAGGAAGATTGCCCTCCGGATGTGCAAACTTCAAGCCCAGGATCTAGGTCTCGTTCCAGTACTAAAAAGAAAGCCCAAGTCCAAACTCCAGATATCAAGAAATTACGGGACTCTATCCAGAGTATGGAGCTGCAGATGGTTGAAGTTCAGATGCTGGAAGATCAGCTGGAAGCTGTTTAATTTGGGTTGCTGGAAGTTTTTTTTGGCTTTTCGTCTGCTGGGAGCTTGTTTCTGTTTTGATATTTTGTAATGTAATCTTCTGTTATATTTGGGGTTTAACCCTTTCTTGGTTTTCTGTCTCTTTTAACAGATAGTTGTTTCCTTGTCCTTCTTTGTCTATCTTTTGGTTTTTTGTAAAGGGTTTCGGGGCCCCTTCAAAACCTGTTGTTACCTTAATCAAAAACATAGTTTCAATTGTTTAACTCATCAAATCATTTACTTTTATCATCTATATTTCTCATATAGGATCCTCTTCCTTCTTGTCATGTAGTTGTTATTATTTTCTAGATATTGGAATTATATTCTATCTACCCTATGCAGTTGTTATTATCTTCTAGATATTGGGATTATATTCTATCTACTCTATGCACCATGGATGGATGTTCATGTGTTTGTAGAAACTCCCCTAGCTATACCAACATCTAGAGAGTGCAATTTGTCACAATCTACACTATATTCCTATTCCCATACCAACTCTTGTAAATCTCTATATTAGGTTCTCTCATCTTGTTTCTATTGTATTTTTAAAACAAAACCATAGTATTGATATTTAGAAATAAATGTAACATATCTAGGCAAGGTATGCATAAATACAACCACATACTTTATTTATTTATTTATCATTGTATAAGATAACATTTTAATGTAATTATTGTTATCTACAATCTAATTGAATTAAATCTTGTAAACTTCTAAAAGATGCGTAAATAAGCACTATAAAGAGAGATTCTCAATGTATAAAGTAAAGGAGTGTGTACAAATAAAATTCAAATAATAATTAAATAAATAAATTTAACTTAATGTAGAATTGTACCATCTATTACAATATTCCATATACACATGTATTAGATAGATAGATTCTCGAAAACACTCTTAACACCCTAAATTAGTTTACTAAATATAATCCAAGTATTATATATTTTTTTATAATATTTTTGTTACTATTGAATATATTTTATAATAATAAACTAAATGTATTCTTCCAATAAGTCACAACCTACTAAATAAAAATGCACTTCCATCAATAAATTACTTCATGAAAAATATCCATAATAGTTTATATAACAATCATTTAAAAATTAAGAATATAATATCACAAAGACGAGATTTCGACAATCCATTACATGCAAAAGTTTCTGAATTAAATTATGTTATGCATTTTAGAGAGCACAAGGAGGAAAACTGCTCTATATCATACATAATTTTTCCCCTTGTGCTCTCTAATGCTCTCTATCATCATGCAAAAATATATACCACAATTTAATCCAAAAACTATTGCATCTTACTATATAATATAACATTTAAAAATTAAAAATATAATATGACATTTAAATTTTGTAATTTCTTTTCCTAGAAATCAATCAGTACTTAGAAATTCTAACTTCATTTTATTCCCTTTGGCCAATCTCAAAATGACCAATTGTGTGCTAATTAAATGGGTCTTCACTACTTATTGTTAAATACTTTTTTGGAAATATATATTATAAAATATCCGTAGGACTAAATGTATTACAAAATATCTTGGAATAAAATAACTTTCAAATTTAGCCAAAAGCAGGCAGTTTACTGTTGTGAACTAAACTATTTGCTTACTCATCCGCTAATACTTTTGGCAGACAAGACAAAAACTCACCCATCCGCAAACCCAGTCGCAAATTAAAAAAGCTGACATGTATATTGAGCTTATTGAGCTCTTTAATAGGTCCCTTTTGTGAATACTGTACTTCATACTTTTTATTAATGAAAAAGGCCTCTCTTCATCAAAAAATGGTGTTAGGTTGAAGATGACACTCATTAAATAGTTGTTCCACCTCTCCCAGTTTCATTTTGAATTCTTCAGGGTCCGCATCATGATTCTGTTCTATCCAATCGATTGTACATTTTGTGAAATACTCAACGTTGTGTGCTTCTATAGCCATTATAGTTCCTCTGAGACTCTGCTCTCTTGCTCTATTCCTGTTTTCGTACACAAAGTTTTCCAATTCATTTTTGGCTTGGTGTTTGAGAGCAACCTGTTCATCTTCACCTCTGTATCTTTCTGCATCAAACATCATTCTAGCGATTTCATCCCTTCTCAGCCCACAATTGTCCTTTCTAATTATTATGCTCTTTTCACCTGCTACACTGTTTTCAGCCGAGACCTTCAATATCCCATTGGTATCTATTTCGAAACTCACGTCCACTCTTTCTTTTCCCCACAGATCTGATGGTATACCAGACAGATAGAAATTTCCCAGCAAATTATTGTCCATTGTAGTGGTCCTCTCGCCTTCATAGACAGAAATTGACACAGCTGTTTGGTAGTCCGCCGCAGTTGAGAATGACTTTACTTTCTTTACAGGAATATGGGTATTCTTAGGAATTATCACGCTCATGATACCTCCTTTTACTTCAACGCCCAAGCTCAACGGAGTTACATCTTGAAGAACGACATCTGAACATTGGCCGGTCAATACAGCAGCTCCATAAGCCACAGCTTCATCTTGATTGATGCTTCTGCACAACTTCTTTTGGCCAAAAAACCCTTCAATCAATTGTTGTAGCTTTGGAATCCGGGTGGAGCCTCCAACTAGAACAACTTCATCAATTTCATTTGTTGCCATTTGAGCATCGGCTAAACAGAGTCTGACACCATCAATGCATTTGTTGAAGAGATCATTGTTAAGATCTTCAAATTTGGCTCTACTAATTTTGGAGTAAAAATCAGTGCTTCCAAAAAGGCACTCAATCTCAACAGTTGTTTCTGTAGCAGCAGAAAGACTTCTTTTGGCCTTCTCGCATGCTGTACGAAGTCTACGAAGTGCTTTGGGATTACCGCTAATTTGCTTCTTATTCTTCCTCTCGAATTCTTTGATGAAATGATTAAGCAGTCTTGTATTAAAATCTTCACCACCCAGATGAGAGTCTCCTCTAACTGCTCTCACTACAAATTGACTCCTCCTGGTAGTAATAATAGAAACATCAAACGTGCCTCCTCCAACATCAAAAACAAGGATATTCTTACCTGTGGTTGAAGAGTATGTCTTGGTATCCAACCCATAAGCTATGGCTGCAGCATTTGGTTCATTCAGAAGTTGCAACACATTAATCCCGGCCAAGTGGGCTGCATGCATTGTAGCCCGTCTCTGTGAATCGCTGAAATAGGCCGGCACAGTAATTACAGCATTCTTTACTTCAGAATTAAGGAACGTTTTTGCAATCTCTTTCATCTTGAATAAAACCATGGCTGAAATTACTTGAGGTGTAAAAGTCTTAGACTCGCCTCTGTAAGTTACCTGTATCTCAGGCGTCCCATTGCTTCCTTCAAAAACAAAGAAAGGCCAAAGGGATATGTCACTTTGTACTACAGGATCAGAAAACCTCTAAGTTGCCGATTCGGGTTCGGGGACAGATTCGGGCTCGCGAATCCGGTTCGTGGATTCGTG
>MU227512.1:282054-332890 GCA_018584345.1 Thuja plicata | reverse complement strand
ACATGTATATATACACATATATACATGTGTGTGTATACACACATACATGTGTGTATATATACACACATATGTGCATATACACATATAAGTGTGTATCCATGTATACACATATACACACATACACATATGCACACATTTGTGTATATATACACACATATACATGTGTGTGTGTGTGTATATACACATGTATGTGTGTATATATACACGTGTTTATATGCATACATGTGTGTATATATACACACATGTATATATATACATCCTTATAGCCTTATAATATACATCTTTATAGTCACAGATCCCACGAAATATTAAATTTGCTTTTGTAAAAATTGGAATTGGAATTGAAATTCTAATTCCACCTATTTAGGTGGAAGATGATATTCCCATTTTGGCCCCAAAATGAGAATTTTGTAATTCCAATTCCATTTTTATTCATGGACCCAAACATGGAATTTGGCATTATCTGGAATTAGATAATGCCAATTCCAGTCATATTCCAGTCCTATATGGTCATTCAAACAAAAGGTCATATTACATTATTAATTAGTTTTTCAAATATAAAGACTACAACCAAAACATAAGATTGATGCAAAAAGTTGTATTACATCATAAACTTAAACTACTTAGGAGAATAGAATTTCATAAGATTGATGCAAAAAGTTGTATTAGATCATAAACTTAAACTATTTAAGAGAATAGTCTACTCAAAATTTTCCGCTTTTACTCTATTTCTCACTTCCAATTCTACTTTTACTATATTTCTCTCATTTCCAATGGCCAAACGGGAAAGAGACCACTGGCAACTCATGGTTGGACCTTACTTCCTCAATGTGAGAGTCCCTTTCACTATTAAAGTAAATTTTGGTTCCATGTTTGGCATTTTCCTTATCAAGATTGATTGGTTCTTTCTCATTGTACTTATTATGGAACTCCATTAGCTACTTGTGAAATGTAGGGTTGGTCTCTATATTATAAGCCCAAGTGTGTCCATGCCTCTATCTTGCTTATTTATTGGCATGATATCATCTCTCAATAGCTTTAAGAATTTTGCATTAGAGATTTTCATAGTGATAGTCATCTACAAATAAAAACAAAGTACGTGGGTCTTTTGTTTGACTCATTAAGCACTCTTCTAACCCCATTAAATTTCTCATCATTCTTTGTCTTCCAAATGTACCATAAAATTTTAGTAGTAAGTGATAGCCAAAACATGCTATACATTTTCTTCATTTTGCTAATAGATTGAATTAAAATCTCCAACCAATTATTATAATTATTGATATTCCAGCTATTTAAACCATTACAAAAATATACCAAATTTCCTTAGTATAAAATTAGTAAAAAAAAAATGTGCCAGATAGACTCAGACTTTATGCACAAGGTACACAAGTCAATTTTAGAATTTTGCATTTCGTATGAAGGCCTTTGCAAGTCAACATCCATCTAAAACATGCCTTTTAGGCTCAATAACATTGGACAAAATATTATGAAGGTGCTTTTGCCAAGTTAGGTTGTCTAATTGGATGTTCCAACAATTATTTATGTAATAAAAAAATAGAGTAAATCTTAAACAAAGATTTATACGCATATTTGGCTTTAATTTTACACAACTAGAACCGTTAATCCATTTGAACTCTTCAAATTGTTCGTCTTCCCCCACAAGACAAACATGAGGCTTAAGAATCATACAAGCCTCTCTAAGGATTGTATAAGTCCTCCAATTATATTGGGGGATCTTGTAAGTTTGGCTCAAAGAGGCCCAGTCAATTAATTGCTCATTATTGGACACAACTTTAAAACATTTAACACCTTGAAGAGCTCATTTCTTGGTAGGGACATCCTTGAAGCAAGGAAAGTTAGTTCCCCAGGTTGTGCTCAAGGTTCCACCAAACAGACCTAGCACCATAAAATTTATTGTTGTTTTGGTAAATATTATTGTTCGCGATCTTATCTTTAACTAACTCCCAGGCTTTCCATAAAGTGTACAAGCCCTTAGACCCTGCAAGTGTAATTACATGTCTATACGTAAGGAGATCACTAATGGAAAAACATTTCCAATGGTTGGTACCTTTAGGGGAGGTAAGCACAATGTTATTTCTAACAAAAACCTTCTAAGGTTCGCTTCCTTCCAAAGCTCTGATGATCCATTGATAGAAAGGGCAATGCTTTGGTTCTTCAAGTCTTTGAGGCCCAACCCTCCAAACCTCTTATCCATACAACACCATTCCTAGTTAACTAAGTGTTTTTTATTTTTACCTTTACCTTCAGACTAGAGGAAGCCTCTAATCCTCTTTTGGATATCATTAACTTGGTAGCTTATGATAAGCCAAACTAAGGCATAATTGTTAGTAAATAATGCTCAAACCCAGTTACATTTAATCCATTTCCTACATAACCCATGAGAGACAAGCATACATACAAGATTAGAGAATTGACATTATGAAAAGATCAAATAGACAAGCCACAAGATATACTTTAGGAAAACCTTAACGAGGGAAAAAAAATTGGTTTCCAAAAGCATCCATACTCCATTGCATTATTCAACCATAAAACAATACTAAGCACTTACAATCGTACAATGATAAATCCTTCCTAAAACCAGACACCACAATCATTATCAACCTATCAAGAACACTTAAACTTTGGCAAGAGATCTACATGGTTATTGACTTGTTTGGTCCAGTGAGTCTTATCTTTTGCTTGATTCGATCTTTTGTGATGTTTGCTCAAGGATGTCCTTGACTAGAGGAGTGATGATGGGGTATGGTCACTTGATTGCTATTTGTGGATTGTTCTTTAGTAACATGATGACTCGTATTAAGACATGATTATCCAAGATCATTGAGGATATATGGTCCTAGTGTGAACGAGAGCATTCCTTACTGTTTGATGTGTCATTTATCCTTACAAATGGTATGTGAGTTATCATCATTTTATCATACCTAGATGATTACATTTGCTTTCCATAATAAGCTCAATGATGATATAGCACTATAAGAAGCAAAAGTTTTCATCATTTCCTTCTATCCATTCATATCCTTCTCATTCTTCCTATTCTCTCCATGACCACTTCTATGGCCATTAATTTACCATCCCCTTATCCATTTGCTTTTAACCTTATCTGTCATTTTCCCTTTGAGAGCACAAATATGTTCTCCTCTCCCACATGTCCTCTCAGAGGGGCATCATCCTACTCACTCGTCATCTTTTCTCATCCTTCTCGTGACTGGGGCATCATGCTTCTAGTCCTTATCATTTTCTTACCCACTACATTTTAATCTTGTTTTAAGCAACATGATAAACTACATTGTCTCAAAGAGGGGCAAAATGTAGACTCCTAAAAATGTCCTCAATTAAGTAAATTTTTTTTATTTAATTATTTTACCATATTTCCTCTATTAATTATATAAATATTTATTATTTATTTATTCAATTCGTTATCTTTTTCTTCTCCATAATTAAATAATTTATTATTCATTTAATTCATTCATTAGCGTCTTCCTCTATTATTCAAATATATATTTTTATTTAATTAATTAATTTATGATCTTTATCTTTCTAATCTTAACCTTCGATTTTATTCACATGAATCACAATCTAAATTAGTAGGCATGTGACAAATGGCATTCGTATCTTAATTCACCTTTTTCATTCACATCTCCTAACATGTCTAGGTTCACTAAATTTAAAGATTTGTTACTAAAAGTCAACATCTCTGCTTAATCTTTACCTACCAATCAATCTCATCCCTTCATTTCAAACTAACCTCTTAATCTTATTGATTCTCACCTACCCTCTTATCTTAGTGATTTATTTTTTATCCTCTTAATCTCCACCCTTGATTCTCTTGAGGAATTATATAAAAGATCTTTCCTCATTGGGCCTAAGGTGAACTAATGCAATCAATCACAATCATAATCATCGAATGTAAATCGACAACAAATTTGGATAATTGTTGTGACTCTGGTGAATTAATGTGACTCTTGCTTACTTTTGATCTTGTTGTTATCTTGCATCATAGCTTCATCAACATCAATCAACCATAGTCCATTCCTTTAATGTCGTCTTATGCATGTGCTAAATAACTAAGAACAAACTCAATATTGACAAGATCTTGAACGATAGAAAAATAACATAGTCAAGTGTTTCATGAATGTGATGGTGTAGCTTTGTTTATTTTATTATTTTGCATTCATGGAGAAGAGCTCTATTAGTTATTAGTTTGTAGATCTAGACTTGTGGTTGAGTTTATTAGAGTTTACAAATAGATTTCAAAACTCAGCATACACCAGTATTCTCTCTTTTCTATGCACCATGGATGTTCATGTGCTTGCAAAAACTCCCCTACCAATACTAACATCTAGAGAGTACAATTTCATCTCAATCTGCATTGTATTCCTATTTCCATTTCAAAAAACTCTATACTAGGTTCTCTCATCTTGTTTCTATTGATTTCTAAAACAAAAGCATGGTATTGATACTTGGAAATAAATGTAACGTATATAGGTATGCATAAATAAAACCTAATGCTTTATTTATTTATCACTGTGTTATATAACATTTTAATGTAATTATTCTTATCTACAAATCTAATTGAATTAAATCTTGTGAAGTTTCAAAAGAATCAACTTTCCTGTGATTGGTACATGGATAAGTATTATTAAAAGAAATGCTCGATGTATAAAATAAAAGAGAGTGCAAATAAAATTTAAATAATAACTAGATAAATAGATTCAATTTTACACAAGATTCTATCATCTATTACCATATACACATGTATTGATGATAGATTTTCCAAAACCCTAAACAAGTTTATTACATATAACTCAAGTATTAGATAATTATTTTATAATATTAAATGTCTTTTACAATAATAAATTAATTGCATTCCTCCAATAAATCACAACCTATCAAATAAAAATACACTTTCCTCAAAAAAATTAATTACATTAAAAATATTTATATCAATTCATATAACAATCTTCTAAAAAAATATAAAAAAATATTACATCTAAATTTCCTATTTATGTTAATTCATATAACAATATTCTAAGATTTTTTAAAATGATATTACATCTAAATTTCTTATTTTCTTTTCATACAAAAGTTCTTGAAATTCTAATTTTATTTTATTTCCTTTGGCCAAACTCAAAATGAGCAATTGTGAACTAATGAAATTCTAATTTTATTTATTTTCCTTTGGCAAACTCAAAATGAGCAAATTGTGAGCTAATGAAATAATGCAAAGTGTCTTCATTACATATTGTCATGAATACTTCATTTGGAATATGTATTATAAAATATCCTGATGAAGAAATGTATTATAAAATATCTTGGTCTAAAATAAATTTGTAATTTACCCAAAAGGACGTTAGTTGACTGCTGTGAACTTAATAACTATTTATTTGTTAACTCAAAGCAAATTACCATCTCTACACATTTGGCTGATTAGACAAAATGTACGCCTGAGTTGGCCTAGTGGTGGAGAACTTGTACTCTTGAAAGGGAGGTCACAAGTTCAAATCCTACTAGAGGCAGGGTATGTACACCTCGTTTGTAGCATAATGGATGCCTCCCTCAAAGAATATGGGGTAGTCCCATATTGCTGTTCACCTCTCCCAGTTTCGTTTTGAATTCTTCAATGTCCACATCATGATTCTGTTCTATCCATTCTATTGTAGATTTTGTGACACACTCAATTTTGTTTGCTTCTGCAGCCATTATAGTTCCTCTGAGGTTCTGCTCTCTTGCTCTATTCCTGTTTGCGTACACAAAGTTTTCCAACGCATGTCTTGCTTGGTGTTTGAGAGCAACCCGTTCATCTTCACCTCTGTATCTTTCTGCATCAAACTTCATTCGAGCGATTTCATCTTACTCAGCCCACGATTGTCCTTTCTAATTATTATGCCTTTTTCACCTCCAATACTGTTTTTAGCCGAAACCTTCAATATCCCATTGGTATCTATTTCGAAACTCACATCCACTGGTTCCTTTCCTTGTAGATCCGCTGGTATACCAGACAGAAGGAAGCTGCCAAGAAAATTATTGTCCTTAGCACTGGTTCTCTCGCCTTCATAGACAGAAATTTGCACGCCTGTCTGGTAGTCTGCAAGGGTGTGGACTGTATGTACTTCCTTTACAGGGATATGGGTATTCCTAGGAATTATCACTCTCATGATACATCCATATACTGCAATGCCTAAGCTCAACGGAGTGACATCTTGAAGAAGAACATCTGAACATTGGCCGGTCAATACAGTAGCCTGTACAGCAGCTCTATAAACCACAGCTTCATCTTGATTGATGTTTTTGCACAACTTATTCAAGCCAAACAACCCCTCAATCATTTGTTGCAGCTTTGGAATCCGGGCGGAGCCTCCAATTTGCTGCCATTTGCGCATCCGCCAAACACTGGTTTCGCACCATCAATGCATTTGTTGAAGAGATCACTGTTAAGATCTTCAAATTTGGCTCTGCTAATTTTGGAATAGAAATCGGAAATCGGTACTTCCACAAATGCACTCAATCTCAACAGCTGTTTCTGTAGCGGCCGAAAGAGTTCTTTTGGCTTTCTCGCATGCGGTACGAAGTCTGCGAAGTGCTTTGGGATTCCCGCCAATTCGCTGCTTATGCTTTCTCTCGAATTCTTTTATGAAATAATTAAGCAATCTAGTATCAAAATCTTCACCACCCAGATGAGTGTCTCCTCCAACTGCTCTCACTTCAAATAAACCCCTTGTGATGGTAATAACAGAAACATCAAACGTGCCGCCTCCAACATCAAAAACAAGGATATTCTTACATGTGGTTGAAGAGTATGTCTTGGTATCCAACCCATAAGCTATGGCTGCAGCATTTGGTTCATTCAGAAGTTGCAACACATTAATCCTGGCCACCTGGGCAGCATCCATTGTAGCCTGTCTCTGTGAATCGTTGAAGTAGGCCGGCACAGTGATTACAGAATTCATTACTTCAGATTTATGGAACGTTTTTGCAATCTCTTTCATCTTTAACAAGACCATGGCTGAAATTTCTTGTGGTGCAAAAGTTTTAGACTCGCCTCTGTAAGTGACCCGTATCTCAGGCCTCCCATTACTTCCTTCAAAAACAGAGAAAGGCCAATGGGATATGTCACTTGGTAGTAAAGGATCAGAAAACCTTCTTCCCATTATTCTTTTCGCATCATATACTGTGTTCTGCAAATTGGATACAATTTGATTCTTGGCACCCTCTCCTACCAGTCTCTCTGTTTCATTGAAGGCAACAATGGAGGGAGTGGTTCTATTGCCCTGGTCATTTGTTATGATTTCAACTCTATCAAAATGCCAAACACCTACACAGTTGTAGGTGGTGCCCAGATCAATTCCAATAGCTTTATCTCTTGCCATGCCCGTGCTCTGCAAAACCAATTCACAGATTTACTGTATGTATACTCCCACCTGCAGCAAGGTAGTAAGGTACTCATTAGTCACACTCAGGGCAAGAATAGAAATTAGTGAGATTATAAATTATTGTAGAGCTGATTGCACAAGGTTAGGGGAGAGATGTAGTAGTTGAGTATTCTAACTTTACACCTTTCAAAATCTTATATGACAATTTTAAATCATTCTCAATTTTTTTCAGCATTCTACTTGGCAAATCTGCTGCTTATATCTGAAATTTTAGGAGCATATCATCAAATATGATGTCACATTAGCATTTGTTTTTGTTGAAGAGTGCAATAAATCCACCAAAAATTACTAGTCTCTTAGTTGTGCACTAAGTGATGCTTTATTGGTGTGCTGATGTAACATTATATGATTTGTTTCATTTTATTACATTTCATTCAATTATACATAATCATGATCAACACTATCAAGTTATATTATTAATGTATTGGACATTTTTTTCTGGTGCACGAGAGGTATTCCTGCAACCCTAACCCACCATACCTTGGTCTTACTTGCTGCCAGGTTGGGGCTGGGAATGGGAAGGGGTGAGCTGGGGCGAGACTAGTCCTCTGGGGATGCACGCAATCGCCTACAAACCATGTGCATCGCATAAGTCCGAGCCCTAGAGTTGAACCTGAGACCAATGGGGAGCAAACCCACAGCCCAAGTCAACTCTGCTTATCGTGCGGAACATTAATGTATTGGACATTAAATCAACAACTGTGATCACAACAATTAAAACATACTGAACTACTAGATCCCTTTCACCTACTACCACATAAACCATAATTACCTCATTAATTAGCTACTAAAGCAATCAAGGGCTAAATTGTTTTCCATCACAGAATCTAAATTGTGTTTTTAATAAATGAGTTGTTCTACGAACAGAAATAGATGAACTAACTGAATTTACTGTTGACATAGATGGAACTAACTGTAATATCAGCGAGTGTTCAGGGCACTGACCTGTATATTTATCAACCAATTTCATTTTGTTGATCATAAGGGATCCTGCTACTGTGTTTACCAAGAAACTGTTATGTCAACCAATGGTTTTCTTAGTTGGATTTTTTTACTTCAATTCCAGTTTGTAGTTTGATAAAAATAAATCTAAATAAAGAAAATATAAATTGCTAAGAAGAAACAAAGAAAATAATAAATTCATTTTGTGTACACTGGTGAACATGGAGAACATAGCAATCATGATGGGTTAAAAAGTGTTAAAAAGTTTACCAGTACACAATAATTTATAATATAAGAAGATTACTTGATTCCTCCAGTCTAAAAAACAATCGTAAAAAATAATCATAATTCTTTGTTATTCTTTAACAATTGAAATTCATCCTCACAAATTTGTTTGTTAGTTATAGTTAAAACTCTTCCTCATAAGTTTGTTTGTGTAACATCCTCTGGTATCGCATTGTGCCCTAAATGGTTTCAGGTATTGTATTTGAGCCCTAAATAGTATATGGTATCGCATTGTGCCCTAAATGGTTTCAGGTATTGTATTTGAGCCCTAAATGGTATCTGGTATTGCATTGTGCCCTAAATGGTTTCAAGTATTGTATTTGAGACCTAAATGGTATCTAGTATTACATTGTGCCTAAATGGTTTCTAGTATTGTATGTACTTAATGGTTAGGCGCCTTAATTAACAATTCAATTATGTTAAGAAAACGTGAAAAAGTTTTGTTACTTAAAGATGAAATAGTTAGTATGAGAATTCCTAGATGAAACTAAGTAATCAGAGTTGGAACACTAGATTTAATTATCTTCTCATATTTTTCACTTGGTATTATTGATTAGGAATAATTATCGTGAAAAGGAATTAACTACAGATTGTTTTTGCAAGTGGATGTAGGACCAACTAGCCCAGAAGGGGAAAAGGTATCATCAGAAAAGAGGAAGGAGCATGTTCATGGTAAACCAGAGAAAACATCGGTGACCTTCTAGTACTATGAGTAAGGAACCCCCCGTTGGCCAAGGTCCCTAGTTGAGGTTGTAGCATAGTGCTTACGTTTTGAGCTACCCTTGCCACCTTATTAACATAGAATCGTGACTTTAATTCTAACTCCTAGCCTTCGTTAGAATTCATTGAGCTTTTCTTCACTTATAACTCAAGTGTTGTTTTTGGGTGGGGGCTTTTCTTACTCTTTTGGTGTTTTCATCTTGTTTAATTCTTTTAATCTTTTTTTTTTAATTTTCTTCCTATATCAACCTTAGTTGGCAAAAGTCCATTCTCCTTGTTATGGGTTGGAGAATAACATCTACGGGAAAGCTGTCTTTTTAAAAGAGGAATGTCCTTGTCGTATGTCAAAGCATGGGATTAAGGATGATGGAGGAGTGACAAGCTGAGTCACTCTAGCTTACGTGAGCACTTGCTAGAACTACCGAAGTGGAGTGGGTTAAGCTTCTTGTTCCGCATAGTGAAGTAGGAGAAAATGGGAGATAGAAGAACGGGAGGTAGGAAAAACGGGAGTGGGAGAAGAAGGAACAGTCTCAGGAGCTTGATTGACTGCTTATCTTGCAATAGGCATGTCCGCCTCTTTCTAATTCTTGTTCGTCATTGTTCCCTGCTCTGTGGAATGAATGTCTGCTATGATTTATGCAATACGAATAAACGACAGTTAATCTTTAACAGAGTTAATGTAATGTTTCTTCCTTGGAATGTTAGGAATAAAATGACATTTACTCTTGCTGAATATATAACATAACATTCTTTACTTCTGTTTGTATTACTTTAATCGACAACTATTCTTGCTAGAGTTAATGTAACATTTCTTCTTTTCTCTATGATGTAAGAAAACAAATGACAGCTACTATTCTTAGCTGAGTACATTGTATCATATTCTTCCTTGTGATGATTTAATCAAAACGACAACTATACATTAGCCAAGTGTTATGTAACGTTCCTCTTCTTGTGTTTGTATCACCCATACGACAACTATTTTAGTAGAGTATAGGAAATGAATGTCTGTTCTTTATGTCGAAAGATGTGAGAGGACTGACCACTCCTTCGTATGATTCCAGTATTTTGATAGCTTGTCACATTATAGTGTTCTTGTTACAGTAAGAACCTATACCATTCCTTTGTCCTTGTAGTGTAGGAACTGTTCTTTGCAGGCCGTAAGATGTAATTCCATCCTCTTAAATCTATTTGGTTAGCCAACAGAACAGAAAAACAATGTTCTTCCTTCTTGTTCCTGTGGTTCTTGTAGATAGATGTTGTCATCTGGTTTCTAATGTACGTAACATCTAATTTAGAGGGAATACAGTTGTCTCAGCCATTCGAACTGAATTTTGAATTACTCCAGTCTTTACCGTAAGCAACTTCCTTATTGTGCCTTCTTGTTCAGAAGGGTCTTAACTGATAATTAGATACCTGGAATACGTTGTAACTGTAGTCAGCTACCTAATACTTGGGTAAGAGAACAGTATTAGATTATGAAATCAAAATAATACTGATACCAAAGGAAGTGATGGATAGGGTGTGAGACTAGCTAAATGATCTAACCATGTAGATTAAATTCCTTGGCCAAGGGGATACTACCGAGATGTGGTACTAGTTAGCTTAAGGGACCAGATATAGATGTAGTCAGCAGACAACCATGTTAGCAGAAGCTATAGGCTTGATCGATTACGTCTGTAGGAACCTTGCACCAGTTCTGAATATTTACCATGACCATGCTCCTACTTGCGCATGGCCGGGCCATTTCAATAGAAATGTGCAGGGTACGATCAGTTGATCCATGGTTGGGAGGGTAAACACCCTGATGATACGTTTTCCCTTCCTGAATTTCAACATTTTACTCCAGCTACTTCTTTCAGCATCTATCTTAAGAACGGGAAGCATGTATGTATTCTTATGCCTTGATTATGCACATGTGTTAAACGATCTTGCTTAATATGGAAACTGAAACTAGGTATTACTTAATTTTATTGGATGCTAGTTGATAAAATTTGTAAGTAGACACTTGTTAAGAAAAATATTCTATCATTATGATGCTTTCCTATTTTTCTTTCTAAAAAAAAAGATTATTGTTGTTTATGTTTCTCAACTTAGTTTTCTTGTTCTAGTATTTAAATAATATTATGGTATGTTACATATGGTATCAGAGCTACTAGGTTCAAATCTAGACCTGGGGCAGTTAGCAACCGATAGGAAACTAATAGGAACCCTGCATTATTGGAATAGGATGGCCATACTCATTCAAACCAAAAGGAAGAGAGTCCGGAACCCACTTCAAATTAAACTGGCTAATGCCTTATACAAAAAATACGATTACTCAAAAGTCGATCCACCTCAAGATTATGAGACCCTGGCAGCCACCCTGGAATGAATTAAACATCAGAGATGGGAATGGACCCCCGAGATTAGAGTAGAGATTAAGGCTATCTTGATAGCTGAACACAAGTGAAAACATTGAAACTATTGTATAGAACATTGTAACTGGGAAACACAATTTTTATGTGATTTATCCTTTGGGAAATTTTTTAGTAGAACGAATTTAATGATGAAAAATTCATATTTTTTCTTAATCTTATTTAAATTATGTGTTGTCTATGCTATGAGTGACTTTAATATAGTTCATACCTTTATGTCAATATTTCTTTCTGCATGAATTCTTTAGCAGCTCTTTATGATTAATGTAGTCAGGATTCTAAATTTAAAAAAAAAAACACATTTCCTTGCAACAGTTACCACTCTATGGAGAATACCTGAAGTGAGGACGGCCCACTTGGCCCAACTCCCACTGAAAAACTAGATCAGATACTTCTAATGATGCAAGAGAATCAAAGTCGGTTAGGTAACTTAAAGGACAAAATAAGGAACTTGGATGACACCGGAACCAAGGAAGAAACACAGTCTAGGGAGAGGGACAGTCAGAATGAGGAGTCTCAGACCGATCATAGAGAGTCGAGTCATACACCAAACCAGAACCCTGGAAAGGGAATCATATCTGAAGATATGAAGAAGGTTAAACCCTCGCAGTACGATGGAACTATACCTGGTGATGCTCCCGAGGCATGGTTGACTGGTATGGAGAAATATTTCAATCTTCGTGAGTACACGGAAACTCAGAAAACTATTTGGGGTTCATATCAACTAATGGGGGAGGCCGCCAACTGGTGGGAGAGCAAGAAGGTAGAACTTAAACTCCACCCCTTCTCTATCACTTGGATTAGGCTCGTGGAACTCTTCCGTCAAAGATGGTTACCACAGTTGTTTTATGAGCAAAAACTATTAGATTTCCAAGACCTCAAACAAGGTGACCTTTCAGTCCACGAGTATACCGAGAAATTTGATAGGTTATTGAAGTATGTGCCACAATTACAGTCAGACAAGACCTTCAAACTAAGGAAGTACATAATGGGGTTAAACAACCGTATCAGAGGTCCTGTGGATGTGTTAGCCCTGACCACTACATCAGAAGCATATGCCAAGGCAGTCCGATAGGAATTGAAGCTGAAGAAGGATGACTCCATTAGGGATAAAAGCCGTAACAAAGGGAAATGGGGGCAGACTAACCAAGTATTTAAAATAAAACCTGATAGACAAGACTATATGCCTAAAGATGAAAAGAAACATAAGGGCAATCAAAAGGAGTACCACAGGGATCGGAAAGATACAAATTTCTCTAAAAAGGACAATGATACCCAAGGAAAGACCTCAGATAAGAAGGGTCCCCCTGGAGGTTGTTTCACTTGTGGGGGAAAACACTATGCGAATCAATGCCCCACTAGAGTTCAGGGAGGAGCAAATCATAAGAGTACACTTCCTAGCCAGCAGAATGCCTTCCAGCAAAGGATTCACGCAGCAGTCAATAACTGACAGGCGGACTACCAGATTACCCCTATCAAAGTTGTAGATACACTCTATAATTACCCTGTAACTATTCTCATAGACACTGGAGCTACTTAAAATTTTATTTCACCCAAGATACTTAGCAGATTTTCCAAAAGAGAAAGATTTATGGCTCAATCTTGGACGATTGAGTATGCAAACCAGTCCAAGGCTCGGGTAGAGCAATGTCTATTCTAAGCCAAGGTTGAACTTCTAACTTTTTCTTTAGAGGTGAACCTGTTTGTAGAACCCCTAGGGTCCTACGATATTATTTTAGGTATGCGATGGTTATGGCAACATCGAGCTAAAGTTGACTGCTTCAAAGAGATAGTGGAGTGTCTAGATGACCAAGGTTATACAATATTAATCCAAGGTTAGAAGAAGGGAATGCAAACGAGACAACTGACTGCATCACAACTTAGACAAAGTGAGAAGAAAGGGTGTCAACTCTTCGTAGTCAAGATGGAGGAAATTGACAAACTTTGAGAAATCAGGCACGTGGAGGATCTACTCTTGTATAGTGTTAAGGACCGTGCTCAACCGGAATTGAAGAAGAGCACTGGAATGAAGGATGAAATTGGAGAAAATCATCCTTATTTATGTGACTTCCATGATGTTTTTCCGGAAGAGCTACCGCGACTAGCCCCAAAGAGGGTGTTTGATTTTTCAATTGATCTTGTCCATGGGACAGAACCCATTTCAAAGTTACCCTACAGGATGAAAATGGTATAATTAATGGAACTTAAGGCCCAGCTCCAGGAACTACTGGATAAAGGGTTAATTAAACCCAGCGTGTCACCGTGGGGAGCACCGGTGATTTTTGTTAAGTAAAAAGATGGAACCCTTCGGTTATGCATAGATTATCGTATGTTAAATAAGGTTACAATTTGAAATAAATATCCCCTACCTCGGATTGTTGATCTATTTGACTAGATGCGAGGCGCTTCAATCTTTTCCAAAATTGATTTGAGATTAGGATACCACCAATTGAGACTAAAGGAGGGGGATGAGCATAAGACCACCTTTTGAAACTTGATATGGGCATTACGAGTTCACGGTTTTACCCTTTCGTTTAACCAATGCCCCAGCCGCTTTTATGAATCTTATGAACAATATCTTTCATGATTGCTTGGACAAGTTCGTGCTAGTGTTTCTGGATGACATTCTCATTTATTCCAAAAATGAAGAACATCTTAGACACCTTCACCTGGTTTTGCAGTGACTCTGGGAACACAAGTTGTATGGGAAATTATCCAAGTGTGCCTTTTTCCAGAAGGAGGTGTAATACTTGGGAAACTTCATTTCTAAGAAAGGAATAGTGGTGGATCCAGCCAAGATAAAAGCAATATCAGAATGGCCAATAACCAAAAATGTTCAGAAGTTAGGAGTTTCATGGGATTGGCAGGCTACTACCAGAAATTTGTTTTAAATTTTTCCCGTGTCGCCAACCCAATTACCTCTCTTCAATGGAAAGGAAAACTGTTCCAATGGACTAAGAAGTGTCAGTGAGCTTTTGAAGCACTCAAAGAAAAATTAACCACTGCTCCAATTTTAAAAGTACCGGATCCAGAGGGGCACTTCCTAGTTGTCACTGACGCCTCAGGTGAAGGGTTGGGTGGAGTACTTATGCAGGAAGGTAAGGTAATCACCTATGAGTCCAGGAAACTCAAGAGCTATGAAGTTAACTATGCCCCACATGATCTAGAACTGGAAGCAATAATTCATGCGTTGCAGAAGTGGTGACATTATTTATTGGGAAAACCCTTTGAACTCAAGTTTGACCATCAAGGCTTAAAATATATATTTACTCAACCCAACTTAAATGGGCGCCAGAGGAGGTGGATGGAGTTGATTGCCGAATATGAATTTGAAATCAATTACATTAAAGGAAAATAAAATTGGGTAGCAGATGCTTTAAGCCGTAGACGACACATCTCCGTGATGGAAACCATCCTGAATAGCTTTAAGCAGTAGGTGGTTTAGCGGTCTCTTGGGGACCAATTCTATAAACAAGTTAAGGAAGCTCTTCATAATGACCCTAAGGATCATATCTACATGATGGCTTTAGATTTGAAGCAGATGGTACACTAAGGTTTGAAGGCCGTATGTATATACCCGATTGTTCCGAGCTAAGAAATTTAGTCTAGAGAGAAGTTCTTTCCGCACCATATTCCGGACACCCCAGAGTTACTAAGCTCATGGCTGATGTCAGGCCTTTGTACTTTTGGAAGGGTATAAAAAAAGATTCTGCTAAGTTTGTCGCCAGTTGCTTGGAATGCCAGAGAGTGAAGGCAGAACATCAATATCCAACAGGATTACTTTATCCTCACGCTGTGCCAGAATGGAAATGGCAAGTAATCAACATGGATTTCATTCAAGATCTACCTATGTCACGAAACAAGCACAACACCATTTTGGTGGTGGTGGATAAATTGACAAAGGTGGCTCATTTCATTCCTGGAAACTTAACTGATGGGGCTCCAGTTATAGCTTAGAAATTTATCCAAGAAATTTTTAGACTCCACGGTGTACCCGAGAAAATTATATTTGATAGGAATGCCAGAATGACTTCTAGATTTTGGCAAACACTCTTCACAACTTTGGGTACTCAGTTAAATATAAGCTCAGCTTATCATCCAGAAACGGATGGGAAAACAAAGCGGGTGAACCAGGTTTTGGAAGATCTCCTTCGGATGTACTGTACAGATCAACAGTACAAATGGGAAGATTACCTGCCCTTGGTGGAATTTGCCTACAACAAAACTAACCACTCATCCATTAAGATGGCTCCATTTGAAGCATTATACGGAAGGAGGTACAGAACACCTATCAGTTGGGATAAGCTGGAAGATAAGATAGTCCTCGGTCTGGAAATGCTATCAGAGATGGAAAGTCAAGTTAGACTGATCTGACAAAGGTTAGCAGAAGCTAACGATCGATAGAAGAGCTATGCAGATGCAAATCGTACACCCAAACATTTTGAAGTAGGAGAGAAAGTGCTTCTTAGAGTCAAACCTCATAAGAGCGCCATCACTTTTGGCAAGGCATCCAAACTAGCCCCCATATTTGTAGGCCCATTCAAAGTTTTGGAAGTAATTAACCCAGTTGCCTACAAGATTTCTCTACTGCTAGCCCTCTCACTTATGCATAATATCTTTCATGTATCTTACCTTAAGAAATATATAGTAGATTTTACTCATATGATAGATTGGAACTCTCTGCAGGTAGGAGATCCCGGGGTGGTTATGGTCGAGCCCATCAGAGTGCTCAAGGTATGTAAGCTTCACTTGCGAAACAAAGAGGTCAAGCAGTGTAAGGTCCAGTGGGACCAATACGCTGAGGACAATGCTACCTAGGAAGATTATGATGAGATACATCAGCAATTCCCATTTTTGTTTAATTTTTATAACCAGTTGGTTTAAGAGAAAAAAACAATGTTAACTTTATATGACAATTCTGGATTTATATTATATCAATTTTGTTGTGTTAATTTGTAACTTTGGAACAATTAAGTTATCATGATCATGATAATCATCAGAGATGATGATTCACAAGGGGATGGGTATGTAACATCCTCTGGTATCACATTGTGCCCTAAATGGTTTCAGGTATTGTATTTGAACCCTAAATGGTATCTGGTATCGCATTGTGCCCTAAATGGTTTCAGGTATTATATTTGAGCCCTAAATGGTATCTGGTATCGCATTGTTCCCTAAATGGTTTTAGGTATTGTATTTGAGCCCTAAATGGTATTTGGTATTACATTGTGCCTAAATGGTTTCTAGTATTGTATGTACTTAATGGTTAGGCGCCTTAATTAAAAATTCAATTATGTTAAGCAAATGTGAAAAAGTCTTGTTACTTAAAGATGAAATAGTTAGTACAAGAATTCCTAGATGAAACTACGTAATCAGAGTTGGAACACTAGATTTAATTATCTTCTCCTATTTTTCACTTGGTATTATTGATTAGGAATAATTATCATGAAAAGGAATTAACTACAGATTGTTTTTGCAAGTGGATGCAGGACCAACTAGCCTAGAAGGGGAAAAGGTATCATCGGGAAAGAGGAAGGAGCATGTTCATGGTAAACCAGAGCGAACATTGGTGACCTTCTAGTACTGTGAGTAAGGAACCCCCTGTTGGCAAAGGTCCCTAGTTGAGGTTGTAGCATAGTGCTAACGTTTTGAGCTACCCTTGCCACCTTATTAACATAGAATCGTGACTTTAATTCTAACTCCTAGCCTATTTTAGACTTCATCGCTTTCCTTCACTTATAACTCTGGTGTTGTTTTTGGGTGGGGGCCTTTTCTTACTCTTTTGGTGTTTTCATCTTGTTTAATTCTTTTAATCTTTTTTTAAAATTTTCTTCCTATCTCAACCTTAGTTGGCGAAAGTCCATTCTCCTTGTTATGGGTTGGAGAATAACATCTCCAGGCAAGCCATCTTTTTAAAAGAGGAATGTCCTTGTCATATGTCAGGGCATGGGATTAAGGATGATGGAGGAGTGACAAGCTGAGTCACTCTAGCTTACGCGGGTAGTTGCTAGAACCGCCGAAGTGGAGTGGGTTAAGCTTCTTGTTCCGCATAGTGAAGTAGGAAAAAATGGGAGATAAAAGAACGTGAGGTAGGAAAAATGGGAGTAGGAGAAGAAGGAACAGTCTCAGGAGCTCAATTAACTGCTTATCTTGCAACAGGCATGTCCATCCCTTTCTAATTCTTGTTCCTCATTGTTCCCTGCTCTGTGGAATGAATGTCTGCTATGATTTATGTAATAGGAATAAATGACAATTAATCTTTAACAGAGTTAATGTAACGTTTCTTCCTTGGAATGTTAGGAATAAAATGACATTTACTCTTGCTGAATATATAACGTAACATTCTTTACTTCTTTTTGTATTACTTTAATCGACAACTATCTTGCTGGAGTTAATGTAACATTTTTTCTTTTCTCTATGATGTAAGAAAACAAATGACAGCTACTATTCTTAGCTAAGTGCGTTGTATCATATTCTTCCTTGTGATGGTTTAATCAAAACGATAGCTATACAATAGCCGAGTGTTATGTAACATTCCTCTTCTTGTGTTTGTATCACCCATACAACAACTATTTTAGGAGAGTATAGGAAATGAATGTCCATTCTTTATGCCGAAAGATGTGAGAGGACTGACCACTCCTTCGTATGATTCTAGTATTCTGATAGCTTGTCGCATTATAGTGTTCTTGTTGCAGTAAGAACCTATACCATTCCTCTATCGTTGCAGTGTAGGAACTGTTCTTTGTAGGCCGTAAGATGTAATTCCATCCTCTTAAATCTATTTGGTTAGCCGACAGAACAGAAAAACAATGTTCTTCCTTCTTGTTCCTGTGGCTCTTGTAGCTGGATGTTGTCATCTGGTTTCTAATGTATGTAACATCTGACTTAGAGGGAATACAGTTGTCTCAGCCATTCGAACTGAATTCTGAATTACTCCAGTCTTTACCGTAAGCAACTTCCTATTGTGCTTTCTTCTTCAGAAGGGTCTTAACTGATAATTAGATACCTAGAATACGTTGTAACTGTAGTCAGCTACCTAGTACTTGGGTAAAAGAACAGTATTAGATTATGAAATTAGAATAATACTGATACCGAAGGAAGTGATGGATAGGGTGTGAGACTAGCTACATGATCTGACCATGTAGATTAAATTCCTTGGCCAAGGGGATACTACCAAAACGTGGTCCTAGTCAGCTTAAGGGACCATATACAGATGTAGTTAGCAGACAACCATGTTAGCAGAAGCTATAGGGTTGATCGGTTACATCCGCAGGAACCTTGCACCAGTTCTGAATATTTACCATGACCATGCTCCTACTTGTGGAGGGCCAGGCCATTTCAGTAGAAATGTGTAGGGTAGGATCAGTTGATCCATGGTTGGGAGGATAAATGCCCTAATGATACCTTTTCCCTTTCAGAATTTTAGCATCTTACTCCAGCTACTTCTTTCAGCATCTACCTTAACAACGGGAAGCATGTACATGTATTCCTATGCCTTGATTATGCACATGTGTTAATCGATCTTGCTTAATATGGAAACTGAAACTAGGTATTACTTAATTTTATTGGATGCTAGTTGATAAAATTTGTAAGTAGACACTTGTTAAGAAAAAGATTCTATCATTATGATGCTTTCCTATTTTTCTTTCTAAAAAAAAAAGATTATTGTTGTTTCTGTTTCTCAACTTAGTTTTCTTGTTCTAGTATTTAAATAATATTATGGTATGTTACAGTTTTTTAGTTTTTGTTAAAATTTCTCCTCAGAAGAATGCTCACGGCATTGAGAGAGGTAAAAAAATGATTCCAAAATTGTTGAAAGAAGAAAAGTATGTAGCAAGAAAAAAAGGGTCTGCCAAAACCAAGTGAGGTGAAACAAAGGGTCAAACAAGCCTCATGGTGTTGGATGAGAGGCAAGCCTTTATGTGAAGAAGGAAATAATGTTGGCCAAAGAATAATTCAAGCCTTTATGCGAAGAAAGAAATAATGTTGGCCAAAGAATAATTCAATCTGGATCTAAGCTACGGATTTTCAAATTAAATACTAAAACAATTCATTCAAGCAGAGACACCCTAGAGAATTAAATGTAACTGGGCTTCTAGACAAATCTCTCTCATTTGAAAGAATATGGAAAATCAGAATGTTCCTGAATAAACACTGGCATTTTCAATGGAATGAAACCATTCCCACAACACACAATCGACCCATCTTTGCTAAACAATTTATGATTTGAAAGGTGAAATGCAAAAGAAATTTGAAGATTCTAGGAAACTCCATACCTACTCACACCTTGCAATAATAATTGCAAGGTGGGCTATGGAGCAACCAATACACCATTTTAAAAGGGAATAAACTCTATACACCATTTCAAAAGGGAATAAACTCTACAAATCTAACTCTATAAATCTTCTGTGAGAAATCTAAGTAGGAATCCTAGTGGGGTTTTGATGCGAGCATTTGGAGCTCTCAATTTTACTTTCTTTATCTAATTTTGTTTGTTGCAGGTATTGTTATATAGCTAACTTTGCGCACCCACAAATTTTAAACCTTATATTAGATTTGGACGATTTTTTTTGTCTTTGTAAGCGACTTCACTACTTATAACTATTGCTCTTGCTTGTGGGTGGTAACGACGCACTCTGTGGAATCTATTATGTGCGCAGTGGGATTTGTTATGCACCCAAGGGTCAAAAAGTGGTGATTTCAAAATGTCACCCGATACCTACTTAAAGATGCCCAATATCTGTGCACTACAACTACCTCAAAAATTGCAAAACTTATGCACAAATGTCTCAATAATGGTTCAAAAATTCTCACTATTGTGGGTACAAGTGGGCAGCTATTGGTACATGATATATTCATATATTTAGTAATAGGCTTATAGCTATCAATTTTTTGGTTTGTTTAAGGTCGATAATTAGATAAATGGTAATTGAAACATGAGTAATAAGTAGTACTCTTCCCCTATGCTCTTTCGCATTTGTCAACATGCCAGAATTGGATTTTATAAATTTCCTTTCTATAATCTCTGTTAAACAGTTCTTGGGGCCACATTCCCAAGTGCCACCCAAGGAATATTTTAATTAATCTTGGGCATTTCATTACTAATCTGCTTGGGCCCATATAGGCCGGGGATCTTTGTTTTAAACCTTCATATTGCTAATGGGGTCCACGTAGACAGAAAATCCAAACCTCATTTGGGTCGCTTGGCTTGGGCATGAATGAGCTAGGGTCAGGGCAACTAAGTCTTCATATATCCTGCCTGGCGATTATCTTATGGTGGCGGCTATTCGATATGGTGATTGTGGGAAATTATTGGTGGCTGCTGGCAGTTACAAATTAGCCGGCTTCTGGCACGTCCGCAGCCAAAATTCCTTTACCTTAGCAGGTGTAACTCCTACCTGTTCCTGATCGCTCTCATAATGATGTAGCAGTCTCCTAATTTGCGGTTTTCTGACCGCACTTACTAGCGGTTCATCCTTTCTCTGAGAAATCATGCCTTGATTCTCTGACCAGGCGTTTACAATACTTATCTAGCAGCATCTTTTCATGCACCCCATTCCGGTTCTGAAGCTTTCCTGACTGGTGACAGTTGCTCTATTCTGGGCAGGTGATCCCTTAAAAAGGAAAAGGCATATGTATATGAGAAGAGTCGGGGGCAAGAGAGGTAACAAGAAACAAGGAATAGGACAAGACAAATCTGAAATGTGACCTATTTGTTGGTTGAGTGCCTATGTGTGTGAAGTTGTAAATTGAACTCTGAGAAACAGTTATGATTTTATTAGTATATGCTGATTTTGGCTGTTAGAATGAAACATCAGTTCTGAGTGCTGTTATTCTTCAATGATTTTTGCTATTAGAAGCTGCTGGGTTTGGCAGCCTTTACCCTGGGCTCACAATCCCACACTGCGTCAGTTTCTACCATGGTTTGCAGTCCTATGCAGAGTAAAACTCTTGCAACTCGGATTCTAATGAGTGTCTACCATGGTTTGAGGCCATATGTTGGCAACTTATAGCAAGGTTCTTCCTTTCATTTATTTATTCACTTGTATGCTTTTGTACCTTACTGATTTCCAAGGATATTTTTTCTGACATTCAATCTGTGCTGTCCATGCCAATCTGCCGTGCAATCGTCCCCACAGTTCTTTCTGCATTGACGGAATGAGTAGATGTCCTGTAACTCTGACATCTGCTCGAGCCATAATGACAAAATGACCATGAGTAGATGGCATAGCCTGCTGCCACTTAATGGAAGAAAATGTTCTCTTGTTATAACTATAATGGAATATATGATGCTCAGCCTTCATAACATACTGCAAGTTAGGATTTGATTCATCATTTTAACCTGTTAGGTTAATTTCCTTGGTCCAATCAGTTGGCTCATTTCCTTCAATGACTCCCAGAAAAAATTTCACAAAGTTGCTCATGTCCTACATACATTTTACTTTGATTTTTTTAGAGAAACCTTGTCTCATGTTGTCAACCCTTTTAGGCTTTCACAATGCTAGCGTTCATTACCAAGAAGCATTTCCACTTGGATCCACTTCTGAGCTTATTAATGTCTAGATCTACTCAAGGTTACCTAGACCTTTGCATGCAGTCTAGGGAGTAACATTTAAATAATTCAACTTTGCAGCCATCATTCATAAAGTCAATTAAGAATCATTTTAGTTCCTTTTCAAAATTCATTGGCACGACTAAACATATTAAATCCAAATAAAATTGTGTTTATACCTTCTTTTGAGGTGGAATTTGGTTCACAAGCTAACAAAGTTCAATATTTAAAATTAAACCACCCTTCTCAGGTACATCACAATAATAAGTTAAGAATTCTTCTATCACTGCGTAAAAATAGTTAATCCATGCTTCCTTGCCAACGGTAAAGGGTCCTTAGCACAGATGGTGGAGACAATGGACAACTATCCCAAACTGAGAGCCTATGGACTGTACTATCCTTATCATGAACTAACACCAGACTATCACACCTACTTATAAGCGAACATTTGACACGATGATGGATTGAACCACAAGAGGTCTGTGACTTAGCTAGTGAGCCTTGCCACTGGGTGTTTCTCAAGTAATCATAACCATGACTTCTAGTAGGGAGAAGCTTAGCAACTGCAAGTGAGCAGCTCAACCACAAACAAATGTAGGTTCAAACCCAACTTTGACATTACAGTCTCTACAAGAAAAAATAATCCCATTTTTATCAAACAAAAGCAATTAAACCATGCATCTCCAATTATCTTTACAGTCCACTGGGGTTTTACGATTTCAGGATCTATTGTAAAGAAGGGATTCTCATGAAGCAAAAAGAAAATGGAATATTTTTTTCAATAACTGCTCTCACTTTTTAGGGCTATAGATTTGAGGGATGAAACTTGGGTAGGAGTATAAATTGCTCCATCAGCTTAGGTTTTTTTCTTCCATTTGTAGCATTCGTTAATCATCTGTAGATTCCTACTAGGAATAAAATTTGAGAAAAAACAAAATTTCTCTGTATTTACAGTTTGTTCTACCAGCTTCCCTAAGTTTCAGAGTTTAAAATTTTAAACTAAACTAGGCTACTACATTCATAACAACACCAACTTAAAAAATATTCCTATAAAATATCAATAGAATTTAATAAAAATTCTTTAGAAACCTCCTGATAAGACCCCAGCCTTACAAACAATAATCACAACTAATTGTTGTCGATACTTATGCCTCTCAAAAGACTTTGCAGCCGTAGGAAACCCTAATTCAATAGAAGTTGCAACTAAAAATTCTTTGTTTCTTGTCAAAGCCAAGAGAGAACAAGAATCCTTTAGTCATCATCGAGTTTTATGGCAAACCCAAGAACATCAATGTCAACCTTGCGTTCATACATCCACCTACATAGACGGTGAATTGATAATGACTTCACCCAATATTCTTACCGAAACCCTAGCAATGTGCTAACACAGTGATATCCTCATTCTCAGGTTCTTATACTGGCAAGATTGGCGGTCAAAGAGGCTGACAAGGAGAATCTAGTTTGGCAACAAATAAGATTCCATGGGCTACACATGAGAGAGAACAAGAAGATCAAGTATGACAGAGAATTATGTATTACAGAGATGCGAGTTTAATGGTATATCAGACATACTAATAGACGCAGAAACCCTAAAGCTTCAAGCATTCATAATAACATCAACTGCATAACCTCAATTATTGTGAGAGCATAGCCACACAACCAACGAGACACACTCTAATAGCAATGTTATCAATTCAAAGGTGATGAGCAATAACCAACCACAACTGTCGCAACGACAGTTTGAACGAAAATAAAAATAAACCTAAGCAAGCACTCAGATAAAGAAAAAACTAACTAACTCTTCAACTCTCTATCCATTGTTAAGAATACTGCGGGAAAATATTTAACACCTTTCTCATTTCCCTAAACTATCAAAATAATATTTTCCAGTTTCCATTTCTTGAAACAACAGAGTTAGAAACTTACGCGTAGCTCCACAAAAACCTACTTTACGAGAAAATTTGATCACCGAGACACCTTCCAAACTTTTAGCACAAAATACGTATTAGATCATTTTAATATATAATGGATCCCTGGGGTTTTGAGCCCTGGAAGATTTACTCCACGTCTACCAACCCTGCTGAAATGTCATGTAAGAGGAGCTCTCCAATCATCCCACGTCTAACAATGCTTGCCGAGGAAGTCACCCCAGGGTCTAGGAAAGCGGGATAGAACACCTCGAATATGAAATGAAAAGTTTTAATGACGTCCACGAGACCACCGGTCTAAGGGAGTAAAGAGAAAGCTAGGCATCCTGTTGAGATTTCTCCAAGTTGTTCATTTTGTTGTGGATCCGGGTTAAGAAGCTTGTTGTCTTGGGTAATCTTGCCTCTTCGAAAAGTTCCTTCATGCTGCTCACTTGTAGGTGATCCCTGTACTCGCTGCAGGTATCTTCATAAGCCTCACACTCTTTAATGAAATGTCATTTTGTTTCTACCACCCTTTGCTGCAGAAAGCACAAATTCTCTCTTCCCACCTCTCTTTAGGGACCATCCATCTACCGATTTCACATCATAAATAGTGGGAGCTAGTCCTTAACTGAGCAATTAGGATTTTGGCCTTTCCTTTAATTGTGGATCCTAAGTAGGCTTTGTCCCCATGATCCCATGTGTTATTAAATTCCTTAACATAGTAGGCCTTTTTTCTTCCTATGTGATTCGTCGACATGGCAGTTTTGAATTTTTCTAACACCCATTTCTTTATTTCTATATTAGTGTTTGGACATTCCTGGAGGGTAATGTTCCATTTTTTCAACCATTTGTTGTTTTGTTCCTTCCACGTTCTTTTCCTATGTGTTAACTCCTCTTCAACCACCAATTTAGGCCAGCGATGCTTACCCATACTTCCCACTTTTTTCAGATAACCTAGTAGCCAGACAATTGTTGAGGCCTCAATTGAGAACATACCTGCCTCCACCAAAAGGATCTCGTAAGGAACCGTTGTCTTGACCTTGAGGTTATTAGTAATGAGATGCTTCTGGATTCTTTCTATTTGTCTCCATTTATGATTTGATACGCTGCTTCCCCAAACTTCGCAACCATAAAGAATAACTGGAACCACTAAAAGACCAAAGAGTGTCTTTCTAGTTTTCCAGTCCCAAAGTTCCACTTTCCTGCATCTATTTTGAAGAAGGTAGGAGGCCTTCCATCCCCCCTAAATCTGTTTTGATCTTCATGTCTCCCAACTTAGTCTAGAATGAAAGTCAATTCTGAGATATTTGTACTCTTCCACCATTGCTAAGGAGCTGCCCTTGAATATGAAAGTGTGTTGTTGTTTTTTCTTTTTCAAAGAGAAGATCATGACTTTAGTTTTAGTAATATTGACTTCCATCCCAACCTCCGAACAAAAGGATTCAAGATTTTTCAAATGCTCTCTCAAATCTTGCGCACTCTTTGCAATTAGTATAAGGTCATCAGCATAAAGGATTAATTTTATCACATAACATGACAAATGCACACCTCTCCCATTGGCTTTGTTTAGCCACTCTTCCAACTTATTGATGTATAGGCCAAAGAGAGTAGGTGACAAAGGACACCTTTGTTTGACCCCAATGTCACTCCTGAAACATTCTGACATGTCCTCTTTAGTTTTGATTTTTGCTTGAACCCGTTCATACAATTTATGAACAATAGCCATGTACTCTTATGGTACTTCTAGTTCTTCCATTATGTGCCATAGCTTATCCCTAGGAACAGTATCAAAAGCCTTCTTAAAATCCACAAAGCAGCAAAATGCCTCTTCCTCTTATTTTTCTCACACACTCTCAATGAGGTGTCTTAGTGTGATGCAATGATCGATGGTGGAATGCTTTGGTCTGAAACCAGCCTGACCTTTTGCTCTTTTCTGCTCTTTTTCTGTCCAATCACTGATTTTGCGCTCTAACATACTCCCAAAGAGTTTACCTAACAAAAGGTTCACCATTATGGTACGGTAATTGGAGGGATTGTTGATGTCCCCACCCTTGTGTAGGGGGATAACCACACTAGTAGTCCAATTAATAGGAAAGCAGCCCTGTGTGACCTTGTTGAAAATTTTCTTGATGTGTGGAGCCAAGAGGTCAACCCCCCACTTTAAAAATTCTTCTTGTAGCCCATCAATATCCTGGGATTTTCCACTTGCGAGCCTCTTTATACCTACTTTAATGTCCTCAATAGAAAATAACTCGGTGTTATTGTTAGGTATAGCAGGAGGAGCCACTTCATTTGGTCTCTCGTATAATAACTTTGCATGATCTAACCATTGAGTGTCTATAATGTTGTTTTCCACTTGTTTTCTAGTCTGTTGCAGCTCTCTCCAAAAACCTTTAGGATTGTGTTTCCCTAACTTGATTAGCTCTTTCCTTCGAGTGATCACATAACTATCCTTTTTTTAATTTTATTAATTGCTTGTAGGCCTTTATGTTTTCTTTTTTTTCATTTCTCCCTTTAAGAGCTCTCTTTGCTGCCTTGCATTCTTCGTCATACCATGTATTAGTCGCAAAGGTGTTTGAATTGCTCCTCCTCGGTTTTGATCTCTTACATCCCTTTAAGGCATTTTGAATTAAGGGGACCACCCTACTGCTGCTTAACTGCTTATTCTCTTCCTTGATGTCCTTGGAATTACTGTTGTACCCACTTATTTGCACCTGTTGTTCAAGGGCTTGGTAAAATATCTCCTTGTTCTCGCAATTTATAAGGATTTTACCAAGTTTATGCTCTTTAGTGCTACCGTTAAGGGTCTGCCCATCTTCGAAACTTCTTGTTCTAATGTCATATTTAATATACAGAGGCATGTGGTCTAAGTTTAATTCAATAGGGTAGGTTTCTATCCTGAAATCCACTAATTTGTGAGTGGTCGAGTGAGAGCATATCACATAGTCCACCACACTTTGCTCGTTGTAAGTTTTACAAGTGATTCCATTAGACCTTGGCCAATGCTTCATGCCATTGCAAATAACCAGTCCATGAGTTTAATAGAGATGTTAGTGGAAATTAGCAGTCATGTGGTCTATTCTGATGTCCACACTGGGGGGTTTTATGAGGTTTTATGAGGGGGCTTAAGTTCTATTTTTGTGGAAGGCAATTTCATGAGATTTTTTTTGGTATTGCATATTTAAGTGAGTGGTGGGGCTAGAAATTGTCCCACCAGCTTAGAAATGTTCTTTTATTATTTGTCAAACATACCTGAATAACTAGCAATGGCACCTATGTGTGCAATTGGTACGCCAAAGAGTTGTGGAAGGTTAGTTAGGGAAATTTTTGGTCCACTTTTTTGCATATATTAATGAAGCACATGAGATCAAATGGTAGGTTCTTAAATAGAAGATGATGTTGTTTGTTCAACAAAGGTCTCAATTGAGAAGTGATCGCTTAAAATTATGATTATACATGCACACACGCTTCACCTCTATCATCTCTCTATTTCTTTCCCTCCCTTTCTATCTCTATATGCATCTCTCTCTCTCTCTCTCTCTCTCTCTCTCTCTCTAGATAATCATGTGTTACTAATTCTATTTATGCCACACATAGTACATAGTGCAAAGTAAAAATAAAGCTTCAACTATGAGCTTGATTACTATTAAAACTATCAAACCCTATTAATGGTCTAACAAAGGAATATAGATGTTGAATCTTTCAAAACACTTAAGGGTGTCTATTCTTTTCATTCAAGAAATTCAATTTATAAGATTTTGAGTCATTTGTTTAATATCCCAAATATATTCATGTTTAGTTTATTTTTGGAAGGACTACAAATGCACTTAACTTGTGGATCTTTCAATCATTTGGATTCTTCGAAGATTTTCCATTTCAAAATAAATTATAAATTATATTAACATTAATTTATAACTATATAACTATAGATATAATATTTTATATATAGTTATATGATATTTTAATTATAAATAAATATATTAAAATTATATTCAATATAGCTATACGAAATGCCTCAATGAAATATTTTCTCATGGAACATGATGATTGCAGGTTATGTCAAATGTGGTGTTCTAGGAGTTTCACGTGAACTTTTTGACAAAATTCCTAAACTGGACACGGTTCTTGGAATATCATGATAGCAGGATATGCTAGAAATTGACTGGCGGATCAAGCCTTGACACTCTACTGGGAAAGGTGGAGTTTGGCAATGACATTACAAGCCTGCATTTTGACAACCACTATTACATAGATTTGACCAATGATAGGGGCCTCTTCTCTATTGATTCTTCCATTTCCACTCATTCTACAACTGCCCAAGTTGTCCTACGCTTTGCCTCTAAAGAGAAAAGTGCCTGATGAATTCATTCCGCCCACCAAATATGAGAAAATCCCACATACAATCCACAGGAAGTCCAAAGAATCCCCAGCTTAAGGGAGTCCGACAGAGGAAATGGGAAAAATGGGTGTCTGAATTTTGAATTCTCAATTGCAAACGCGAGATTTGGTTGGGCTCATATGAAACCGCTGATCAGGCATCCCGTGCTTTCAAATTTGTTGTTTATCTCCTTCGGGGACCTCGTGCGACAAGCTAACTTTTAACATATTTGATGGTGCAGATTGGAAGAGACAAGATTGATGATCATTCAACTCATCGTCATTGTTGTTTTCAATTGGTTGAAATGGCTGGCAGTGAAATTTACAGCAGAGCCTATATGGAATTTCAAAATCTGCACTAACTTTGACCATGTGAAAAGCTATTAGCAGAAGAGATAATGATCAACATGTGAAGGGTAACGATGACTCATAATTTTTCAATTCAGTGAAAAGACGAACAAACTTATCTTCCAAGAAATGTTGTGTGTACCTTCCTTTTGATCTGTGTTGTGTTGTCGTGTGGTCCACGACAGAAACTTAGAAGATGTTGGGTGGAGAATCTGAGGGAAAGTGAACTGATTCAATTCCGTAGGGGGTGTCAGAGAATCAACAAATCAAGTCATGTCAGTGGTCTTGAAAATGATGAATGGTGAGGATTTTTCTGATGGTAGTCATTCGCTCAAACAAATTTTGGACTGTTGATTTTTAAATTAAGTTCCTCCTCATATAGGGAACACCTTCGGCATAATTATAGAGGGAAAATAATTTTATGAATTTTTTTTAAGCACAAAGTATGGAAGGAAAAGGTATTGTATTCATGGGAACACTAACTTCTTAAATGTCTCAGTATAAACTTTCAAGTTGAAATGCACTACAAAATTCATGGACCGCCAGCTTTAAAATTTTCCTAAAAATTCTTAGCACCTTCTCCTTTATTTTTTAAGAAGTCACCCTCCATGGACCCAACCGAATTTTGATTTTTAATATTAGTAATGATTGTTTTAGTTGTTTAACTTAGTTAAAAATAATTATTATTTATTTGAAAAGGTTTTCCTATAAAATTAAAATTAAAATTTCAAGAACAAAATCATCTTATTTTATATGAGTGTCTTTAAATGATAAATTAATATTTTTATGTGGGCATTTATTTTATTTTTGATGAATAGAGGCCTTTCCTATTAATAATATAACAAAGTACAGTATTCACAAAAAATTATCAGGGGATAAAAAATCACCCCACGAAGTGTCACTCGGCATCATGTCGGAATAAAACAACTATTCATAAAAAAAACATATAAGAAGCCCTCAGGCTGTGAGAGCAGTAGCAGAAGAGGGCAGAGGATCTTTATCATTTTGATTGCCCCAAACAGTGGGCCTAGGGGTCTGGTTGGGAAGCGACCACCCATCATCAGCTTCATTTGCTTTCTCCATTTCTCCTTCCTCCCGCCTGGGAGAAATCGCCAGAGCCAGGCAGGGGATTTTATCAGCAGAGGCGGGAAGCCACATAGGAATAGTGGCCGACGACCGAGCAGCAATAGAGGCAAGCACTGGTGGCTAGCCATAAGCTGAAGCCCTCCTATTGGGAGGGGAGGTAGAGTGGCAGTGCCAAGAGTGCAGTGTTCTTGATCGCCTCACCGAGGCACTCCTGCTATGACACTGACCCTGGGGTGGCGTGCGGTCGGTAGAGAGAGAATCTGGCAGCATGCGAGCAACAGTACATGGGGTATTACCCAAATGTTGCAGCAGCTCCTACAAGTGTGCGACCTCAAGGGCCACCTTGTCAGCTTGAACTTGAATCTACATCATGACATTATTACATAAATATGCCTTAGCATAGAGAGAAACATTGATATCCAGAAAGTTGTGAGTAAAAATAACAGCATTGCGGTCTTTCCATAAGGAAAACAAAATCTCCATCCTAAAAGTATGCCAAATCTGGGTATACTGGGAAGGCATTCTGGGAGAGTCACCAAGGAGAGCCATATGCCAAGAGAATGGTTCAGGCCGAAATGGCATAAATAAACTATGAATCCAGCTCCAGTAATTCTGGGCCCGATAACAGAACCAAAAAATATGCATAATAGACTCAAAATGTCCACAAAAAGGGCATTTAGGATCACGCACACCTAAGTGCCAAAGCTGAGCTCCTAAGGGTAAACCTTGGTAGAACAAACACCAGGCAAAATGAGCAATTTTGGGTTCAGTGATAGTACCCCAAATAGTGCAGAAATGCCAGCTCCAAGTCTTATGGGAAGAAGAGATATACCAATGATGATTGAGAGAATCCACCATAGGGAAATGGGGCACAAGCCAAGAATAACCAAGTTTGGGTTTGTAGTTGGTAAATGGCGTATCAAGGTACCATTTCCAATCTTTCCACCAAGGTTTAACTGACTAAATTCCAAGTTTGTGCAGTAGATGCGACAGAATAGAAGAGACAAGCAAGTCAAAAGTCTGACGGTCTGGGCGAGTGAGCCAGAACTGAATCCGGAGATCATCCCAAGAGCGAAGACTCATGGTAGCTCTAGAAAAAAAATCCTTGGGCGTTTGAATGCCTCATTTGTGAAAATTAAGAGCACTAATCCCTTGGATTCTAGCCAAAGGAAACCCTTGTTGCGCAAAAAAAGGGGACCACCAAATATTCTCCTGATTGAAAGAAAGCCCATCCCTAAAGCCATTGCTGACCCAGCGAAGCCAAGGTTTGACAGCTTCCCAGGCTCTCCAAATACTTTTGGCAACAAAAGTACCTTTGATTTGAACAAGGTGTTTCATAAGCAGGAGGGTTTGAAAGCCAATCTCCTTCCAAGCTGGTTTGTGTAGAGGAAATCCAGAAGAAATGCAATGGCAAAGCAAGACTTTCCAGGCCTCAGTGCTTGTGAGACAATGCACGATCCATTTCACACAAAGGGTCAGGCCTTGCTTCTGGGTATCAAGTAATCCAAACCCACCAAAGGTCTTGGGGAGATAACAAAATTCCCAAGCAACTCTATGAAAACCATTGTGATCAGCACCAGAGGCCCAAAGAAAATCCCTCAACAATTTTTGGATCTTCTTGTAGGAAGCCTTTGAAGGGCCCAATAGGAAGAATAGTAAACATGAGTAGTAGCCAAAACCTTGGAGAAGATCTGAAATTTTCCAGCGAGCGAGAGTGGCTTGGTAATCCAATAGGTAATCTTTTTTTCAATTTTAGCTAGCATGACATTCCATAGTTCAGTAGAAGTAGCTTGAAATGCAAAAGGAATACCAAGGAAGTGAAAAATTTCCCCATGCAGAATCCTGGACCAACCAAACTGGTAAAACCACGGAGGGTTAGGAAGGGAAGACTACCTGTAGCACAAGGTTTTATGCCACTGAATGGCCAAGCCCTAGGCCAGACAAAAATTGTCTAAACACTGCAAGGTTGCCTTGATATTTTCTTCATCCTCTATAAGAGTGAGAAAAGAATCATTAGCAAAATTGTCATTAACCAGTTGTTGTGTGGTATTGGGAAGAGAAATCCCATGAACACTACCCAAAGAAATTGAATGAGCTAACAAATAGCCAAAACCCTCGGTGGCCAGAACATATAAGGCAGGAGCAAGAGGGCATCCTTGCCATATGGATCTGTAGAGCCCAAACGAGGAAGATTGCCTGCCATTAATGGTGATGCAAGTAGAGGCATCCCTAAAAAGCATCTACATAGATTGAAGAAATCTGGGGCCAAAACCCAGAGCGTGAAGTAGAGAAAGAATAAAAGGTCAGTCAATATAATTAAAAGCTTTAGCAAAATCAATCTTAATAAAAAGGGCTTTCTATTGTGACTAATTACGGGCCCATTCCATACCTTCCCAAACTACAATGATTTTGTCCAGAATATATCTGGACTTAATAAACCCAGTTTTCTCTGGCCGAACAATTTGAGGGAGGATGTGATGAATCTTGAGATCCAGCACCTTAGCGATGATCTTGTATGAGACATTAAGAAAGGTAATAGGCCGCCAGTTGCAGATATCTTAGGATCCCCATCTTTAGGGATGAATTTAATGTTTCCTTGATTTATAATTTCTCCTAGAGACTGAGAGTGGTATGCTTTAAGGTAGACCTAGTGTAAATCAGGACCGATGGCATCCCATAGTGTTTTATAAAATTCACAGGGAAACCCATCAATACCTGAAGCTTTGTCATCAGCCATAGAAAAGATAGCTTCTCGGAGACCTTGCAAGGTAAGAAGTTGGTCATAGAAATCTCTCTAGGAAGGTGAGACACATTGAGGCATAATAGCTATGCAACCCACAAGAGCTTGCTCGCTTGCAGGAGAAGATCCCTGAGTGGCAAAAACTTGTTCGTAATGATGAACAAAGGCTTGCAGAACATCAAGAAGCTCAGTGAGGAGGGATTGACCCTCTTTGATCTTGGCTATGCCCACATTAGTGTGGCAGGCACGGAGGACCACAAAATATTCTTTGGAGACCTGATCTTTGACCTTTAACTACTGCAGTTTAGCCTTGATCTGAACACCTCTGGCAACATAATTGTTTGCAATATTTTTTTGGTGCTGCAACTAGGCAAGGTGAAGTTGCAAACTCTGATTGAACGGATCAAGAGCTAAGGTCTCTGTGGCAGCACAAAGAGCTTTGGTGTTGGCATCATAGGATCGATGGCAGTAGATGGAAAGTTGTCTACCATAAATGTGCAGAAAGTGTGTCATACAATGGATGACATCATTCCACCATTGAATCCAGCTAGGCAACTGCAATGGCCGAGGCTCAAAGTTCCAAACCTGATGAATGTGGGCCACCGTGGAAGCATGATTAAGAATGAAAGTATTAAAAAAGAATTGAGTGGTGGGAGGCCATGCCTTAGCTGTCTTCCAAAAAATATTAAATTGAATGGGGAAGTGATTTGACAAGGTCACATCAACAAGAGGAGTAACCGGTAAGGCTTGTTTTTCATAAAAATAGAAAAAGACTATGTCGTAATCATGGCACAATCAAGCCATTTATGAATTCTGTCAAAATAAGCTCTAAAATTAGACCACATGTGCCAAACGCCATCATTTTGGTGGCAGCCAAGATTGGGATCAAAAAGGCCTAATTTATTAGGCATGTAGTACCAGGCTTCCCGTTCACCAGCTGTCCATCAAAAAGGCAGAATGCCATCTTTGTCAGAAGCCACCTCAACAATATTAAAGTCACCACAAAAAAACCAAGTTGCAGGTAGTAGAGAATCCACAAGCCAACACCAGAGATGAGATCTCTCAACAACATCATTGGGAGCATAAATATTAACAATGCCAAAAGAATGATTCTCAATAATGAAAGTGGCCCAAACAGATCGGTGCATGGGATCTGAACCATGATTGATTAAGAAAGAATGTCAACAAGGAGATAGGAGAGTAACAAATCCACCTCGACCAGCTTCATGCTGAGAATAAAGAGCAAGGCTCTTTGGCCAAATAGCTTTGCAAGAAGCATCAAGCAAAAAACCAGAAATTTTAACTTCCTGGAGGCATAAAACATCCATATGACTAACACGATGATGAACATCTCTGAAAAAATACTTTCTGGGCAGGTCTGTTAGACCACTAACATTCCATGAGATGTACTTCATGGAAAAACAGTGTCATCCATACCATCACCTTCCCCTAGGGACGCAAAATTATTTGATAAATAAGCAAAGTTAGTCCTAGGAGGCTCCATGGAAATATTTTTGCATTTGTCGAACATACCCTCCTAAGAAGCCTTAGCATGCCGTTCAGGGTTGTGAGAGTGGCAGAAGGCAGAGAGAGTGGAAATCATGGAAGTTGTCTGAGGTGTGCGAACCCAAAGAGAGTTGCCACCAGAATCCAAAGTCTCTTTCCCCTGCTGGCCATGGTTTGAAATGTTCTTAGCATGAGAAGTAATGTGAGGCACTACAAGAGGTGGTGGCTGAGGAGTGGAAGTCAAAGCAACAGGTTTAACCAGTTTGTTCTTGCGGCTGACCGTTGCCCAGTCATCCTTCTTGGTGCCCTCCTTTTTACCAGAATCCTTAGGAGGAGGTTTGGGCCGAGGAAATGCCAAATGAGAGTCCTTGATCTTGTGCTCTGCAGATTGACAATGATAAAAAGTGTTGGGAAGGTTGAGGTAAAGCACCTTCTGAGAGAAGATGGTTTCACCAACCTGAATCTCAATAGTTTCTTTAAGATCACGGGAGAGGTTGACTTCAATATAGAGCCTCTTTTGAGGCTGAGGATTGAAAAAATGATCATGCTCACTACAAATAACCCTACCTGGCTTTTGCGCAATGGCGTACATGAAAGGCCAACAAGGTAGAGGAAGACCAGGAAATGCAACCCACATAGGGACTTTTAGTTTCTTGTCGTCAAAGATAGAAAAGTCTCAAGACCAATGCTGGAAAACTAAGAGGGAAGCCCTAATATTCCAGGGTCCTTTGGAAAAAATAGCATCCACGTGAGTGGGATTGGAAAAGAGAAACAAAAAGAAACCTTTTGTGAGACTCTGAATCCCATCCAGACGGATTCCATGAGGATTCCAGGCTTTCGCCACCCAATCCTTAATCATATTTTGAGGAGGGTTGCGACCCAGAAAGTAGCCAATAAGAGTATGTGTTTCAAGCCAAGAACAGGCATCATCAAACTCATGAATGGGAAAAACAATATCAGGCTGAGACATACCTCATAGAACACTTTGGGAACAAACTTGTGAGGTCTCTTTCTTGGAGGCTCCATTTTTATCCGTCACCAAACAACACCAGCATCAATTGTTGGGATAATGGTGGCCGAGGCAATAAATACTAAGCTTTTTCCCACAATAAATGTGGTTTGAAATGATAAGAGGGCTCAGAATAGCAATGCGACCCTAAACCCTAGCAGAGCAAAATGACCAAGACATCAATTAAAAGCTCAATATTAACAAAAAAAAATCTCCTAAGATTGCCTTTTTCACCGTAATAATATAATAGAAGATCCAACTAAGAAAGTATCAACAAAGATTCAACAAGCTCTTGAACAGATGATAATCAATTTTTAATTTAAGGAAACTCAACTTTATAAAAATCTACTTACAATGTAAGTGTGGGTATGCAGATCTGCCCATGTAAAAAATATACAATTAATACCATCGATATTTTAGATGCTTCCACATTTTATAAATTATGATTCAACTCATGCCTTCATTAACAGATAACAACAAAATTATTTTTAGATATAGGAAATAAGTCCACCTATAACTAGAAATTGTCTAATTATAGGAAATGAGTCCTAGTGCTCATGCAAACTTATGCAAAAGAAGTACATAGAGTTCAACCATCTATCTGATGTTTCCCTCGGCACCATTAAGTATTTACCACACATAGGATTTGCAGTTTTGGATTTTGGCAAATTCTTTATTTTAATTCACCCTATCATAATTTCAACTCAGTGTAGCAAATTTGCAGTAATAGTTTTCTTTATATGGTAGTTATCAAAACATCTAAAAATTATTTTATTTACAATATACTTTTTCCATGACTAAATCTTGTAAGAGGGCAACAATTAAACAAATATGGGGAGAAAGGAGGTGAATAGATAAACGAACTTAAGATGGTGGTAGATAACAACCCAATTGGAGTTTATGATAATAAATAGGGAAACAACTGTTCAATTTGTAATAAGCATACATATTTTTGATCTTGAAAGTAAACCATTTAGATTGGTTTGTGATAGTGCATCATAAATTGTACACCCTTAATAAGGTGTCTAAATCCACACTTGCTCAACACTCATTTTAGTGTGTTTCACACTAGTATGTATTTTAGGACTTCATGATGCATTTAAATTAATAATTAAATCCTCTATTAATTCAAATCTCTTCAAAATCCTACATGGGCCCTTAATTATAGGTGTTCCTTTAGTTATTTCACTCCCTTCATCAATTTCTTGCTCACTTAGGCCCTATTTTAACATAAGCAATCTCTCATCATCAATTCTAATATCAAAACCCAATTTTGAATCAAATCTAGCCTCTTCTCGACATTTTGGGCCTCAAGTTTAAATTTTGGCCCAAATCAGGTGGAATGAGCCAATTATCTCACTCCATTCCCAAGAAGGGGCCAATTAGCTCGCCCTAATCTTACCAATTCCACTTGAAATTTAAACCATGCAACAGTTAAGTCAGTTGAGCAGGAATTATAATCCTGCATTTACCTACTCTAAGTTTGCATCTTGAAATGCCTAAGAAGGTATAAAAGCAAGTTATGACACCTCGTTTGAAAGATGAAAGAAATTGTGAATTCCAAACTCTACAATTTGAAGACATCTTATGAGGTGAAAATTTGCAATTTCAAGGAAAAACAAGCATCAAGTTCTCAAATCCATTTTCATCATCAACATGGAGGCTTCAAGAGATGTTCGAGGATAATAGGGAATTACCAACTAATTATTGGCTTGTACCTCTTCCTTAAGGAGTTGTATGATTTCATGTTAATCTCATATCTCTATACATTGCCTTCAAGTCTGAATTTCATTTGCAATTGCATTTCAATATCATTTAGGGTTTTACTCTAACACATTTAAGTAGATATCTAGGTTGTGATTATGCATTTTAGGTCATAGAAATCTTAGAAACACTTAAGATTCAACAACACACATGATTCCAATTTTAATATCAGTTATTTATGGAGGTGGAAATCATCAAAATAGGGGATTTATCAAGGCAAACCCCTATATAGTTGCACACACACTTTTTTGTGTTGCAAGTTCAGATACAGGTCCTCATATGATTTCTTTAGCCAAGGACACTTCTAACACTATTAGAGATCCTAATCTTCAATCTCAGCTACTATTGCAAGGAACAAGGCAAGTTGGGTGCCCCGGTCCTAGGAACAAGGTGAGCTAGGCACCCTGGTCCACCCAAATCTGGTTCAAATTTAGCATAGAGTCAAATTGGGTTTCTAGGAGCTTAAATCTAGAATTATGGCAATATATTCAGTCTCTCAAACTAGGCATGCAAGTTGTCTTGGTCCAATAAGAACCAATCTAGATTTGAATCACAAGCGTACAATGATTTCTCTTATCTATTTTTATATTTTGTATGTATTTTGTGATTCATTATTTTAGTTATTTATAGTTTAAGTTCTAAATCATTATCCCCTCAATATTGCATTCTTAAGTAGCAAAGGAATAGGGGACCCAAGAGCATAGATATTGAATTACCTCTCTTGGATCAAGAGTTAGTCAATCATATTTTCCTTTTGGTGGCTTCATATTCCAATGTGATTGGGAAAGGGGATTCTCTGCGTAAGTTTCCTATCCAATTTTCTGACCTCACATTTTGGTCAACCTGACGTGAATAAATCTAGAATTTAATTTGACTTATAGTGCCTATTTTTTATGTATGCATGTTCATTTGTAATAAAAGCACAAAAAAAACATTATGTATGCTTAATTTAGTTATTTTAGGTGCTCTTCCATTAGATTAGTTTTTTTATTACAAGTTTTCTTTTCCTAGATTAGAAGTATGTCTGATTATTTTTTACAAGACTTTAGTACATTTGATGAGGGTGGCTGCAAGAAGTTGAGTCCCACTTTTGGGCAAAAAGTAGAAGTGTTTTCCCTATTTTTCAAATTTTCTATCAATTGATGTCAAAATTTGAGGCACTTAGAGATTGAATCTCAAAACAATCCACTAATAGAAAATGTAGTGCTCAGAGTCTAGTTTTCAAGTATGTAATTTATTTGACTACCCACATGGTATAAAATATATTTTAGTACGCATGTTTAAAATCCCCTTTTTCAAAATGCATGTTATAGGACCATACCCCACATGTGTACGACCACCCTATTTTGAAGTAAATAAATGAATTTTTCTAAATCCTTCTGGGGGAAGGTACCTAACACATCAAAGATTGGTTAGAATATTTTTACTTTTTTTTTTAATTGAATATGTTTTTTTTATTAATTTTTAATTGACTATAAAGTACATTTTCAAAACCTCTCGTGTACAACCACCATAATTTGATGAAAATTTCACTTTTTTGGGAATTTTTTTTTATTTTGAAAAAAATTCTATGTAGATTGGGCTCATATAATTCATTGTTTCAAAATCCTAAAATCAAAAAAGTTATTCAAGTTTTAGTGAACCTTACTATTTTAAGTTTAGCTACCACTTTTGATTAATAAATATTGTAAAAATAGTAAAATTTATCATATCACTATAAAATTTATATTTTTGAAATCTAGACAGTAAGAGCTCTAATGGGTTTTCATTTCGTCAAAAAATTCAATTAGGAAGACCCTCAAAAAATTACAGCAAGACATAATTCTGGTATTCAAATGCCTTAGCCGTTATTTTGGAGGTCCAAGCATAGGCTTGGTACCACCAAACCTGTCCCAAACTGAAATCCAATGCAAAGGGTGATCTTGTAAATTCAAATTTTAAAAAATTGGCACACGTTGAAAAATGTGTACCCATTTCTTAAATATAATAAATCGGCATGTAAAAATGAGTTTCTTAAATATAATGTTTTTAAAAAAAATTGAAAAACAGGCACCCGTTTTGAAAAAAATGGGCACCAGATTTTTGAATTTTGGATCGGGTGTTCAAGCCTAAGACAAGTGCCCATTTTTTTCAAAATGGGTGCTCGTTTCTAGCGGAAGTTTTCAAGTCCACAAGACTTCTGCCAAATTGGTACCCAACTTCTTCCACTTACCCATGAGTAATTTAGTAGTGATGACTTTGATATGTTTAATGAGGCCCTCGATGAATTCATCTCTATCAAAACATCCTCAACGACTCCTAAACCATCTATTTTCCAAAGCTTGATTAATATGATACATATAAATAGTCATGATAATGAAGTTAAAAAACCTAAATTCATTATCCATCTTCACCAACATACTCCTCCATCAACAAATAAACCCATAATTAGTGTAAAAGGTGCTAATAATCCTAATTCTAATAAACCCAATATTTTTGTTCAAGGAGCTAGTAGTCATGATGTCTTTCAAACTCCAAACAAGCCTTTGAATATGGTTAAAGGAAGAACAAAAAGCCCTTTTACCTTTGCCAAATAAATTACCCAAGATTACAAATTAGTTTCACATACATATAACACAAGGAATAATCGATAACCTACCAATCCAATTGCTCCTACTTCCCTTACCACTTTCTAGCCAGTGCTTCCTTCTGCACCTCATCTTCCTCAAAATCATGGAAAGGAATATGACCTGGTTGAACAACTTCGTTTTAATCCTACCTAGATTTCTCTTTGGGATCCTATTCAAACCTCATCCACATATCATGGAATGTTAAAAGAATCTTTGGATAGTGAATGGTTTGCCTCCTATGGAACCTTTAAGAATTGCTCTAATACCATGTAATAATTTTCATATAGCAATGAACCACCCAAAATCTAAAGGCCAATGAAGAGAGAGAGAGAGAGAGAGAGAGAGAGAGAGAGAGAGAGAGTAAATTGAACTATAATAAATAAAAATATAAGAGAGATAAAATATTGAATTAACTAGACTCATACAAAATACNCCAAAGAAGAGAGAGAGAGAGAGAGAGAGAGAGAGAGAGAGAGAGAGAGTAAATTGAACTATAATAAATAAAAATATAAGAGAGATAAAATATTGAATTAACTAGACTCATACAAAATACTTTATTACATCATGTAGACGTGTCTTCTTATATAGGAAGAGAAATAAGAGATTGTGATAAGGAGGACATAACTTATCACCCATACAAGGTGGAATCACATGTCCACCAAAGGTGGATTAGCCTCCGTTATGCAATGAAGTATGTGCAACATGTGGAGGATGATAATGTGATAAGTTCACTAATGGTGGAGACAAAACATAAAGTGGAATGTGATAAAAACTATCACCACCTAAAGTGGAATTTCTCCTACACCATGCACAAATAAAGGTGTAAACTCTTAAGTGCCTCAAATGTAAACTATTATGTATGCATTATCCTAAGTAAGCTTAAGTAAAGTGTAATTAGTGAATATTTAATTACACCAACAAAACTTAACGATAATAATATGAATTATTTGGTACAAACACCTAAGGCTAATATCAGGTTCACCCAAGGTGAGTCGCCTCCTTTGAAAGTCCAAAATCAGTATGATCCTCTTATGATTGTTGTCATTATCAATGCTAATGATATCCATAGGACCTTGGTTGATAATGGATATGGCCTTAATGTTTTGATTAGGAGGAAACAAGTTTTGAAAGGGCCTAAAACCTTTTACAAGAAACCACAAAGATTATACATTGAGCTCCAGCAAAAAACAATCGAAATGCAAAAAAGGACATACATAGAACCAACAAATAGAGAAGGATAGAAAAAAAGGATAGTTGGGTAGAGACAAAGGACATCTCCCAAGGAACAGACACAACCAGAAAGGCCCACAGACTAGAACATGTAGAGTTACCAAATACTATTGAGAAGAACAACCGCTTCAGACGCCAGGAGGTCCATATTGATGGCGGAAGCCTTGAGATTATCAATATATTTTCTAGTTCTCCTGGGGTTATCTTCAGGGTCTTCAACAAAATTCTTGACCAACTCCTCATAAAAATCTTCTCTTCTCCAAACTGTTGATAAAGAGATTGACTTGGTCCGTTGACGCCCGAAGGATCTTACAACTTTTTTCCCCAATCAACCTGAGTGTAGCCTCCATAGCCATAAGTCTCTAATCAAAGATAACAAATATAGAATTCATAGACACCAAAGCCATGTCACATTTAGAGATGTTGTCGTTCATAGTAGGAAATTTGGAGAAGTTAGCTTTGACAATCCCATCAACTTTATTCATGGCAGCAGTTTGTAGTATTGATTTATTACATAGAATCAATGTGGATACTTCTTTAATTCAACTTGACTCCTTTTCTATTCAAGGCTTTGACAATGTTGTTAGAGAGAAATTAGGAATTAAAACCTTACATGTCATGATAGATCATATTGCTTTGCCTACACATATCCATGTCATGCCTGATACTCTTATAATTTTCTTCTAGGAGGACCTCGATCACATGTTATGCAAGGAGTCCCTTCAACTCTCAATTGCAAGGTAAAGTTTATCTATAATAATATAATATATACCTTTGAAGCTAATCATAAGCTGTACAAAGTTGTTTCCAAGCTAAATTTTATTCTCCTTTTATTCATACACCAACTCAAAAAGAAAAATCATCCTCTCCTAGAGATTCTTCATCCCCTAAAAGTGTTATTTCAGAGATTATTGGAGATCTTTGTTAGGAATAACCTGGTGGGGGGGGGAGGGTGAATCAGTGGCCTCTAAAATATTCCAATAATCAACCCTTAAAACTTATTACCACAAAATTATACCTCTAGTTATCTTCATTCCTATAATATGAATACCTCTAAATAATTATAACAATTTACTACTCCTCGGAATGCTTTGTAAAACCTTCTACTATAGATTTACCGATTAGTAGTCTGTCAATTTACCGAAAGACAGTAAATTATCTAGAGTATATTGATCAATCCAAATAAGTTAAGTGTAATGCAAAACACTAAAGTAATGACTCATAAACACATTGACATGTGTATTTTTAATGTGGAAATCCTATTAAGGGAAAAACCAATTGGGACTGGTAACCCAAAATTTTCACTCTTCTGAAGTGAGCTCGGTGAAGAGCCAACCCTGTTAAAGGTTACAAACACACTGTTAGGTGTGACCTTGTTAGAGGATTTGAAATTTTAGTTTGTCACTTGATATCAGGCATCTCTATGCTACCATCCTTGATCAAACACTCACTTGGCCTGTCAATAGGTATCCGACATCTCATTTTATCTTCATGAACAAAATTTTTGATACTCCATTCGATGTATCTCAATATAGAAAGAATCTTTAAATCTCACTCGGTTAAGAGACTTTCTAAATCAATGGTTAAACTGAAATAGTATGATCTATTCACATATACAACTATACTTGCAAATTTTCAGATCTATTATGATCTCACAAACTATTCTGATCAATATAACTTTGTTTATACCTTTGCTCCACTTTGATTATGCTCGGTGATGTTATTCTTTTTTGCTCAGTGTCTACAGAATTCTTTAGCTCTTTCCTTAGCTTGTTGATCAGCACTGTATGAATTTTCTCTTCATTAGTTTCTCTTTAGCATCCTCTATTCTCTTTCTCTCCCCACACCAATTCACAATGAATTGAGTTGTCTCTTAAATAGGTACGATATCACCGTTGTTAGGTTCCTGATTTTCTTGATCTTGGCGTGATCCACAATTATTGCCAGTCAGATTTAAAGCAAAACTCTTGTTTTATCTCGCTGAGATCTTTTTGTCAACTAGACAAATCAGCTTTAAATCAATCATTTATCTCAGGCTTATCTTGTCAATGAAAACAATGATAACTACTAGTTAACTCTATATTTAGCACTGCCAGCTAGTTATTTTGTCATTTGTGAACTCCAATTATTTTCGGTCTAACTCTCTGATAGTGTTGGTCAACACTTCAGTTCCCTTCAGGCTTCTCCGTCAGTTTACACTATGTTTCTGTCCGTCAGGTTTGCTTGTGCTTCTTCTCGTCAGTAATGCTCGTCGATTTTCTTGCTCAAGCATAACTATGACTTGACTGTTGGTGATCTCTATCAATTGAGTTCCACTGACCATCAATGTTTGTAGTCACAATCTAAATGCTTATCTTTTATGCATTACAAAAATCATAATCTTTATCTCTCCGATCCTCTGAATTCTTTGACACTTTGATTATAACCGATTATATAATATCAAGTTGACATCAATGAAAATACAATCCATTAACTAATTTAATATCTAAGTGCACTATCCTTCTGCATTTTGGTTATCAACTTAACATCTTCAAACATTCAATCTGTTACATGTCATCAATCTCTCCCTTTGGCATTGATGGCAACATACTACATTATCATACTATACTATCACTAATACAATATGAAATATATAGTTTCATCAAGCTTTCCTAATGTAACTATTACAAATGTCTGGCTCTCGGTAATCTCAAAAAATAGCTTAGATTTGTTTCATGCAGAGTGGTTTTCTTCAATCTTCAATCCCTTCACTGGATAGATGTATCATTTGATATCTATGTTATGATATGTGCTCTGCCTTGACTGTTCCTCTTCTTGGTAATCTCTTTTTATTTTGACATTTCTCTTTGTCTGAACTCTCTCCCTTTGTCACTTCTTTCCCTTAGATGGATATTTCATATGTAATCAATTTCTCTCCCTTAGAATATTGATTAACTCTTCATTTCTGATTCTCAGGAAATTCTCTTCATGATAATGAGAATATCTCTCTCCCTTTGACAACAATGCCAAATAGAAATACTTCTCCTTATTTTATCATCTATATCATCTTCCATCCCTTTGCATAATATACTCCTTGAATTTCCCTATCCATCAGCAATACAATGTCCTAATTTTCGGTGCAGATATGTACCTCGCAATGTACATATATATATTTTGTTGTTCATCTCAATTTTTGCATCAACATGACTGATCTTCAGATGTGGTAAGGTTGATGCAACCTCCTAGTCAGATTACTGACCGATAGACAAGGGTTGAGCCCCTAGCTTCTGTCTTAGATACTCAAATGTATCCTTTGGTAATGGATTGGTGAATATGTCAGCTAACTATTCCTTTGATTGAACATATTCTAGTGTCACTTATTTTTCTTGCACTTGTTCTCTCAAATAGTGATACTTTATAGTAATATGCTTAGTCTTAGCATGCATGACTGGATTCTTGGAAATGTTTATTGCACTGGTATTATCACAATAGATAATTACTGGTTCAAGGATCTTCATATGCATACCATCCAATAATTGTTTGATCCATGCAATATTTGATAAATTCGTAGCACCAGCTACATATTCTTCTTCTATAGTAAACTGAGAGATGCATCCTTGCTTCTTGCTTATCCATGTGACAAGTTTTTCACCCATGAAGAATGATCCTCCAGTTGTGCTCTTTTGGTCATCAATGTTTCCACCCCAATTAGCATCTGTATAGACTTGTAGCTCAAATTTTTCTTCTCTCTTGTACCATAAGCCATAGTCCTCGGTGTTCTTCAGATATCTCAAAATTCTTTTGACAGCAGTCATATGTGATTCTTTGGGATTAGCAGAGAATCTAGCAACTATCCCCACTGCATGTGCTATATCTGGTCTGGTGTGAACAATATACATCAATTTGCCAATCATTGATCTATATAAGGTCTAATTTACCTCATTTGGCTTGTCCTTCTTTGTCAGCTTGTAGCCAATATCCATAGGTGTTCCAACTGGTTTGGATTCCTCCATCTTGAATATCTTTAGCACTGCCTTGATGTATTTTGACTGAGTGATGTAAATGTCTGAATCTTGTTGAAGAATCTGTAGACCAACAAAGAATTTGGTCTCTCCAAACATAGACATTTCAAATTCCTTTCTCATTTCATTAGCAAAGGATTTGCATAACAATTCATTCCCACCAAAAATGATATCATCAACAAAAATTTCAGCAATCTGAATATTACCATCTGTACCTTTTTTTAAGTATAGATTGCTATTTTCACTTGTTCTAACAAATTTTATGCTAATGAGATATGAGTGAAGTCTTTCATACCAAGCTCTCGGTGCTTGTTTCAATCCATACAAGGCTTTGTGTAGTCTACATACCATGTTTTTCTTGTCTGGATTGACAAATCCTTCTGGTTGTTCAATGTATACCTCTTCTTCAAGTATTCCATTTAGGAATGCAGCTTTGACATGCATTTGGTATACCTTGAATCCTTTAAATGCAGCATAAGAAAGTAAGATTCTAACTCCTTCTAGTCTAGAAACAGGTGCAAAGGTTTCACCATAATCAATACCTTCTTCTTGTGCATATCCCTTGCATACTAATCTTGCTTTGTTTCTTGTGACTTCTCCATTCTCATTCAGCTTGTTTCTGAATATCCATTTGGTACCGATGACATTCTTGTCATCTGGTCTAAGTACTAGTGTCTATGTATTGTTCTTCTCAATCTATTCTATCTCGTCATTCATAGCACTGACCCATTCTTCATTCTCAAGTGGATTGTAAACAGATTTAGGCTCAAAATCACAAAGTAAACATCTGTTGTTTAGTGACTTACTTCTTATTCTTGTTCCAGCCTTCTTGTATCCTATGATTTGGTTATGTGGATGATTCCTTTTGACATACTTGGAAAGTTTCGGTTCAGCTATGTGTTCATCATTTTGATTATCTTCTTCACCTTCATTTTCATTTTCATTGTTTGGAACATCAGCTTGAGTATTATCTTGATCATCGGTAATTGCAGTTGGATGCTCGGGTGCAATGTTTTGATGCTCGGGAGAGACACATTGTTTCTCAGGTAGAGTGTCAGGTTCTGTATAAACAAACATGTTATAGTCCTATGTTTCCTTTTTGCTTTCCTCATCATTATTTTCCGCAAATCATCTATTTTCACATTTGCACTTTCAATGATTTTGTTAGATGACTTGTTAAGACATTTATAAGCTTTGCTTTTGGTTGAATACCCTAGGAAGATACCTTCTTCACTTTTGCAGTCAAGTTTTCCATTTCTATCATCCTTCAATAGATAACATTGACTACCAAAGATTTGGAAGTAACTTACAGTGGGTGTATGACCATACCAAAGCCCGTATGGTGTATTCTTTGTGTCCTTCTTCAATTGTACTCTCTTTAGTGTGTAGATAGTAGTACTGATAGCTTCCCTCCAAAATGTTTGAGTGATGCTTTTCTCAATCATCAATGTTCTTTCACAATCAACAATTGATCTATTTCTCCTCTCAGCAATTCCATTTTGTTGTGGTGTCCTTGGTGCAGAAACCTATTTCTTTATTCCATGCTCATTGCAATTGTCAGTGAATTCTTTTGAAGTAAATTCCCCTCCTCTATCTGACCTTAAGCATTTCAATTTCTTTTCACTTTGTTTTCAACCATTGCTTTGTACCATTTAAACATCTTAAATGTTTTTGATTTATCTTTTAAAAACATGACTATCATAATTCTAGAGAAATCATCAACAAAGAGAATAAAATACCTATCTCCATAGTAGCCTTTTGCCCTCATCAGTCCACATAGATCTGTATGGACTAATTCTAGAATTGCAGTAGATGTATGGGTTTTTCTCTTGAAACTAGACTTTGTCATCTTATCTTTTTGACAATTTTTTCACATGATATGCTCAGGCTTAGTCATCATCGGTAAGCATCTAACAATCCTTTTGTTTCTTATCTTTATCATGTTTTTAAAGTTCACATGACACAATCTCTTGTTCCACAACCATAAGTCTTCATTTATAGCCATCAAAAAAGTGGTGTTAGTGTCATCAAGATAGAAAAGATTACCTTTTGTCTGCTCACCGGTACCAATCAACCTTCCTGATTCATTGAAGATCTTTGCCTTCTTATTTTCAAATGCTACTCTGGGACCTAAATTGTTTAGCTGAGAAACACTTAACAAATTGTAATTCAGTCCTTTAACCCAGTAAGCATTTTCACATTTTATCAGGTTATTCAACATTATGGTTCCTTTACTTTCAATTGGATAAGGTGTATCATTATCTATTCTCACTGAACCACCGTTATAGTATTCAAAAGTCTCAAAATTTTGTTTATCACTGGTCATATGGTGAGTGTAGCCACTATCTATGATTCAGACATCATTTTTACTAACTTTAGATATGAGTGCAGTTTCTACATACCTTTCTTCATCTTCATCTGAATCTTCTAATTCGATGTCGGCGTCATCAATTTTTCTCTTAGCTAGGTAACAAGCTTTCTTCCCTTTGTCCTTGTAGTCTCGGGTATCTCTCTTGTCATATTGTTGGTTGCTCTGGTATTCTCTATTATCACCTTTGTCAAACTTCTTCTCATAAGGTCTTTCATTTCCCTTGTCATCTTTTTGTTAGTTTGGACATCTTGCAGCAAAGTGTCCAACCTCTTTACAATTGAAACATACAAGTTCTAATTTACCTTTGTATCTGCCTTTGCCTCTCTGCAATCTTCTATCCAAAAGTGCTTCAATTTCATCAAGTCCTTGATCCTCATTGTCACTATCACTATCATTTCTAATAGTATGTGTATGACTTGAGTTACTTATCTTTAGAGAAGATTTGAATGCAGATTCTATGGATGGTAAGACACTATTATCAAAGTTATTCATCTCAAATGAAATTAGTCTACCAATAGGGCTATCTAGAGTAACTGTATTGTTTGCAACTACTCTCATTACTTGGATAGAAAAAACTCTAATAGCATAAACATGCAATAAGGTTCTTAATATTTTTCTTACCACTGTCTCCTCTTCAAGTGTACCTCTAAATCCTCGGATAGCATTGACTACCTCTTTTACTCTACAGCTATACTGAGTAATTTTTTCTCCTTCTTTCATCCTTAGGTCATCAAACCTCCCTCTTAGGATTTCTGCCTTTGCTCTGAGTACATTGGCATCTCCTCCATGTACAAGCTTCAACTTATCCCACATTTTCTTTGCAGAGGTGCGGGTTTTGACATCTTCAAACTCAGCATCAGAGAGTGATGATGTAAGTTCTATCATCATGCAGTTATGCTCAAGCATGACTCTTAATTTCTCAAGAGTATGAGGTCCTGCAGGAAACACATATTTAGTATGTAAGTATTGAACAATATCATTTCCAATACCTGATAGGTGGAGTCTTATTTTTCTTTTCCATGATGCAAAGTTGTCTTTATTCAACTTGGACACATCTTGTTTTTTCATCTTGTGATCTTTTGCTTGAGTTGTTAAACTCCTTTCTAAGAACACAAGCTTTGATACCAATTGTTAGTAATAATTGAGAGGGGGTGAATCAGTAGCCTCAAAACTATTCCAATAATCAACCCTTAAAACTTAGTACCACAAAATTATACCTCTAGTTATCTTCATTCCTATAAGATGAATGCCTCCAAATACTTATAACAATTTACTACTCCTTGAAATGCTTTGTAAAACCTTCTGCTGTAGATTTACCGATTAGCAGTCTATCAATTTACCAAAAGATAGTAAATTATCTAGAGTATACCGATCAATCCAATTAAGTTAAGTGTAATGAAAAAAACTAAAGTAATGACTCATAAACACATTGACACATGGATTTTTAACTTAGAAACCCTATTAAGCGAAAAACCACTTGGGACCGGTAACCCAAAATTTTCACTCTTCTAAAGTGAGTTCAGTGAAGAGCCAACCCTGTTAAAGATTACAAACACACTATTAGGTGTGACCTTGTTAGAGGATTTGAAAGTTTAGTCTATCACTTGATATCGGGCATCCCTATTCTACCATCCTTGATCAAACACTCACTTGGCCTATCAATAGGTATCTGGCATCTCATGCTATCTTCATGAACAAAATTTTTGATACTCCATTGGATGTATCTCAATATAGAAATGATCTTTAAATCTCACTCAGTTAAGAGACATTTTGAATCAATGGTTAAACTAAAATAGTATGATCTATTCACATATACAACTATACTTGCATATTTTTAGATATATTGTAATCTCACAAACTATTCTGATCAATATAACTCTGTTTATACCTTTGCTCCACTTTGATTTTGCTCAGTGAGGCTATGCTCTGTTACTCGAGGTCTACAGAGTTCTTTAGCTCTTTTCTCAGCTTGTTGATCAACACTGTATGAAGTTTCTCTTCGTCAGTTTCTCTTTAGTATCCTCTATTTTGTTTCTCTCCCCACACCAATTCGCAATGAATTGAGTTGTCTCTTAAATAGACATGATATCACCATTGTTAGGTTCTTGATTTTATTGATCTTGACGTGATCCACAATTATTTCCAATTAGATTTAAAGAAAAAATCATATTTTATCTCTTTGAGATCTTTTTTCCAACTGGACAAATCAACTTTAAATCAATCACTTATCTCTGGCTTATCTTGTCAATGAAAACAGTGATAACCACTAGTTAACTCTATATTTAGCTCTGCCAGCTAGATATTTTGTATTTTGTGAACTCTAGTTATTTTTGGTCTAACTCTCTGATAGCATCGGTCAACACTTCAGTTCCCTTTGGGCTTCTCCGACGGTTTACGCTATGTTTCTGTCCATTGGGTTTGCTTGTGATTCTGCTCGTCGATTTTCTTGCTCGGGCATAACTGTGACTTGACTGTCGGTGATCTCTATCCATCGGGTTCCACTAACCGTCAGTATTTGTAGTCAAAATGTAAATTCTTGTCTTTTATTCATTACAGAAAACATAATCTTTATCTCTCTGATCCTCTGAAATCTTTGACACTTTGATTATAACCGATTAGATTATATCAAGTTGACATCAATGACAATACAATCCATTAACTGATTTAATGTCTTGCACTATCCTTCTACATTTTGGTTATCAACTTTACATCTTCAAATATTCAATCAGTTACATGTCATCAATCTTTAATTTTCACACCTTCCTTTGTAGAAGAATATAAAGTTCCTTCAATAGAATTTAAAACAAAAGAAGATAACAAGGAAAAACCTAAATAAAATTTGACTCTTTCCACTCAACTTAATAATAGTTTTATGACTTCTTCAACTTTATATGAGTCTTTGGATACCCCTTCTAATCCCATCACCTATTACATAGTAACCTATGAGCAGGGATTTTTTTAGTGGTGATTATTTGCCAATTGGCAAATATGTCCCGATCGGGATATAGAAATTGGCGGAAAAAAAAACCGTATACTAGTTGACCGGTTCACCCAGATTTTATAAAATAGTCATATTGTGGTTGGAACATTCACCACTATGATTACACAATTTTAGTTTGGTACTCGGGTTCTTCGCCCATATTTCTCTTTAATGTTTACTCTTATTCACCACAAAATTAATTGAGTGTCTCTTTTGACAATCATCATTCGCCAAATTCCCATTTTCCTATGTGAAATTTTTATTTGTCCTAGGACCCAATTCGCCATGCATCACACACAATGGGGTCCCAAATTCCCACCCTATTCGCCCACTCAATTGCTTGAAATTACGCGGGGTTCACCAAATATTATTTCTTATCATATGTACCGGTCGGCCGATTCACCAAAATGAAACCGGTTTATTTGTAGTTGTCTATTTAAGATATATGAGGTTCATTATTGAAACATGCTGGAAAGAAGGAGCCTTCTTCATAGTATTGTGATCAGTAGAGCGAGTCCATAGTATTTTATTGCAGCCTTAA
>MU227512.1:241321-272354 GCA_018584345.1 Thuja plicata | reverse complement strand
AAAACCATTCGCCATAACAAATAAATTAATTCAATTATTTGGAAAATAATTTCGCCATTTTTTTATAAAAAAGGTATCGGTTATTAAAATATTCGCCAACCAATATCCATATTTCAAAACATAATTTTCCATCAATATTAATAATTTTATTAAAAACAAAAATTATAATTGCCATTATTTTATAAAAATTAGCTAAACTATTAAAAAATTTGCCACCAAATATCCATTGATTGACGCATAATTCGCCAACACTATTAATTTTTTTTTCACCCAAATGACATGTGATTTGCCACAATTTTATAAATTTTGGGAGGGGGGGGTTCCTTAAAGTTATCCCTACCTACGAGGCCCCTCCTTCTCTTGTAGATATGACCTCTCATTATTGTCTCAGTTTTCATCTTCTAGATAAACATTGTTACAATGGAAATGGTTGTGGCTTGCATGAACAACGAATCTGAGTGCCTTTGGAAAGTGATATAAGTGAAAGTTCTTTTGGCCTAAGATATAATCCCTTCAATTCCACTAAAAATATTTAGAATTCTTCTCTTAATGTGAATGTCATATTCTGCTGTTATAAATCTCTTTCCCTTGTCATTCCTCATCTTATAAATGTTGATTCCACTTTTGGTATGCCTTCGCTTGATATTTTCAATACACATGAGTCCTTGGATAAGTTCTTAGGAGTCTATGATCATCTTCCTCACTATCACCATAATCATGGTTTTCCCTTTTGTTTAAATGCTGAAGCATACTTTGGGGAAGATACTAAAGATGATGAGAATAAGACTCACAATTCCCTTCACCAATGGATGTCCCACAAAAGAGTAATCTCCTTATAACAAAAACCACTTAAGTGAAAATAGATTGTAATAACGAGGAGAAGATTATCAAGATAGGAAAATGTCTAGAAGATAATGAAAGACATGAACATTCTTCTCTTCTTAATGAATTCCCTGATATGTTGCTTGGACATATTCTGATATGCCAGGTATTGATTCTAAAATTGTTACCCATAATATCATCTTGGTTCCCAATTTCAAGCCTGTTAAACAAAAGATATGAAAGATGAATCCTAGGATTGCTTTACTTGTTAGAGTTGAAATTGAAAAACATCTTGAAGCTGGTTTTATTCATGTATTATCTTATAAACTTAGCACCCATAATTGGATGCTCTATTAGGTCCTATTAGATCCCATTTCGATGATTTTAAGGTCAAAATGTCCATTATGCTTGATCCTAGCAACCTGATTTATCTTCTCCTGCATATTTTCACCCATCTTGACACCCAGTCCAATTTTGGGGCCATTATCCTAGGTACAAAATGTTTCAAATGTTCTTTCCCCGCACTTTTTGGCTGACATTTGGCCCGGAGCCCTATGTCGAGATTTTAGTGGGAAATCTATTCCTATGATTGACCTGGCTTTTTTTTGAGTCCCAAAATGATGTATTGAGTATATAAACACCCTATCTCTCCTCATTTTTATATACATTTCATGATCTACAATTTTGCAATCAATTTTTCATAAGGCATTAAAGAGATCAAACATTTAAGCAATTGGATTCAAGATTTGAAGGCAAGCTTCCAAGATATAGTTTCTCCAAGTCTCCAATTCTTCAAGTCAATTCATTCCAAGGAAATCTTCTCCAATTGAAGGAATATTATCTCCCATGATGGACAAGTAGGGTATTTCTCAACCAAGAAAGAAGATCCTTTTATCCATCTACATTCATTCTCGTTCATTACAAGTGATTATCAAGCATATCTACATTGAAGATCTAGGAATGGCATTCATAGATCCATGAATTTGTGAGGGCATCCTTGATTCCATTGTAAATACCAAGGTAAAATCCTTTGGTCTAAGAAATTTCAAACATCTTTATGGGTATGAGTGATTTCTACATCCGTCCATGAGGGTTTATGCAAGGTGAATCAAACATTTACCTTTTTACATACTTTTATTTGTGCAATTTCATTTCATTTTTAAGGTTGATTAATAAATAGGGGTTTGACCAAGGAAAACCCCTTTTACTTAACATTTTCCTCATTTTTATGTGTGAAGAAATAGGTTACAAATTTGTTGGACAAAATTTTAGAAGATCAGGAACTATCAGAGGATCCCTAAAAGTTTGAGGGAAAAAAACCTAGAACAAAACATTTAAAAGATTTTGTTCCCAAGTACATAATGTTTTAAACATTCTATACCCTACAAATTGGGTTCATATTTCACCTACAGGTTCATTCTTCTTTCTAGATCCTATTTTTGTACATCACAGGTTTGCGGCAGTTTATATCAGTTTGTTATTTCTAGTTTTTCATCTACTTGTCGTAGGGTAAAATCTACACAAGCTAGAAACAAAGATTAATAGCACCGAACTACAAAAGGAATCAAACTATTAATCCATATAAAAATCCCTACTAACAACAAAATAATGAAAACATCATGAATAATAAACACAATAGATGCAAACTAATGTATTTGAAGCTTATGTTGCTTCTATCTTCTTCTCTTGAAATGCTGCTTTGAATGGTGCTCAAGGTTGATACTGGAAATGCTTATGACTTGGAAGATTCGAGAAATTGTGATAAAATGATTGTATGTTGATCACATAGAAAAACCTGCATAAGATAATTGTACTCTCTAAAATTCAAAATCAAGATCCTTCAAAAGGGTTTGAAGAGAGCTTAAATAGAGATTTCAGACTTATCGATGGTTGAGATTGATCCTGTCAAAGTAGATTGGACAGACGAGATAATTAGAGATGGAGTGAAGATGAAGACATTCATTTTTTGAGGAGAAAAATGAAGAAGATAATATAAATTAATTTTGGAGAAAATCAGTTTCCAAAAAGCAATTGATTTTTTTATTAAAAGAATGATTTTCAATTTTCCAATTTTGAGGATCTAATTAAATGATTTTATTGATTTAAAGCTCTTTTAGATTTTCAGAATTCTTAATTCCTCATGAAATTGTTTTTCTCTAGTTTTTGGAAGATTTCAAAATTAAAACTAAATTAAAAATTTAATTTAGAAGAAAGCGGAATTAATTTGATATCAGAATGAAATTAAATAGAAATTAGTCAGGAAAGGAAATTAAATTAATTTGGGGTTCTTTATTTAATTGAGAAGAAATAATTGGCTAATTTAAATACTTATTTAAATTATGGGAATTTAGAGATTGAATTTAATTAACTGATAAAGTCTAATTAATTAAGGTGAAATTAATTAAACAAGATTTATTATTTAATTAATATTGAGAAATGATTACATGATGAAAAGATTAGGACACAGTAGAATTAAGATGATTAATTAAACAATTAAAGAACCATTTAATCAATAGAGGAATAATTAGTAGTTAAATGTGAGCTTGCAAGTCTGTCCATTTTTGTGTGTCTACATTTGCCCCTCTTTGATACATTGTGGCTTGTCACGTTGTGTCAAAGAATTTTCAGATTTGATCCTGCCCGAACAACAATAGGTGGATTTTATGCCCCTTCAACAAATTAAGCAAAAAATGTGCAATAGGAGCATTAATTTGTTGACAACATTGTTAGTTAGAAGAAAATTAGTAAGAAATTAGTAAGAAAAAGAATTCATTGCAATCAACATGATTGATGTAACCAAGCCTTTGTTAATTATTGTTTCAATATTTATTTAGCATTGCACCTTATTTGGAAAGAAAGAGATACATATGCACCCATATATTGACCATCTGGATATCACTACTATCTCTGATAACAATAAGTAGATAACAGACAGGGAATGTTCAATCTTTTTTCTAGGGATTAGCTTGGATTGAGGAACTACATGGCTGTCAGATGCGTGTCAAATCCTATCCCATTTATCTTGAATCATCCTTACCTCAAAATTGAATTAAAACACTCCACAAACAACAAACAAAGAAAATAAGATTATGATCCATCATAGCCACTCTCACCACTTAGTGGTATCCATGAGGAACTTAACAACACAATCACAAAAGATAAATTGACAACAGACTGACATGACTTGACCTAGTGAATAACTTTACTGTTCCTTGATTGGTTTATTTTTTATATTTGATTGTGGATGTGTCTGGTTTCAAAAATGGACTACCCGTATAAGACCAATTTTTCTGGTTTCAAGTGTATCTTTCACTATCTAAGACATTTGATTGGTTGATTTGATTTGAGTTAATCACTTGATGATAGCTCAAATTATTGATAAAGATGAGTCTTACGAGTCCATTGTCGATTCATGAAGCTCAATGTTTTGATTTTGATTTGATGCTTGATCGACACTTTCTTCTTGTTATGACAAAGATTATTTTATTGCAGGATTTTGATATGTTTTGATTTTTTTTGGTTGGTTGGTTTCTTTAGGACATTTTTTTATGTTTATGATCATTTTTTCAGGACATTTTTCTCTTTTTAATGATTTTTTTAGGACATTTTGCTCTTATTAAGGATTTTTTGAGGAATTTTAAGACTGCCCCCAGTTTGGTGAACTGGCATAGACTAAGGATATGTGTGAATGATTAGGGAGGTGATGCTTCTTGGAAAGCTTAGTGATTATGTGTTCAACAAGTGTGAGCTAATCATTTGAGTTTTTGATGATGAAGAGTGATTTCAACACTTGGTGCCTGTTTGCCAGGTTTTCACCAAGGTACCTACCCAATAGTGTTGGTTTGTCAAGTTTTAATTAAAGGGCGATTGTGTTTCTCTTTACTATTTTTATTTTTTTTCCATTTTTTTGTTGTCACAAAGGTGCTTGTTTGCCAGGTTTTCACTAAGGTAACTTTTACATTTTTTTGATTTTTTTTGTATTTTTTCAGGATCATATACGATATGTACACTTGACCTTGGGGTATCAGGTATAAAACCCTTTTAAGTGCATGTTGTTGATATAAATAAGGAACTAATCTCCTTCCTGATTAGCCAGTTGATATGCTCCATTGTCACATGATTTGATGATGACGTATGGTCCTAGCCAGTTGGGCTCAAACTTGTGTGGTTTAACTCTTTCTGCTTGATTCTTTTGATTCTCCATAAGGACAAGATATCCTACTTCAAATGTGTGTGTCCTGATTCTCTTATGATAATTTCTTCTAAGGTGATTCTGATAGCCTTGTAAGTGATTTATTGAACTCTAACATTTCTCATCTAACAACTCTAGTTTACTTAGCCTAGCAACTCTGTAGTCTTCATCTGATATAAAATTCCTCAATGATATTCTGAGGGATGGGAGTTCAACTTTGAGGGGTAGGACCACCTCTGATCCATATTTCACAAAATCCAACCAGTCTCACCCCTTATCTTAACTAGATATCTAGATGCACACCAAAGGGTTGAGAGAGGTACGAGGCAAGCCTATCAAGATGAAAAATCACAACATGATAACCAAGCTGATGAACCTTATGACACTTGTGTGAATGCCACATTCACCAATAACTTGTTTAGAAAGTCAAGACCAAGTTCACCACTCAAAACATCTTCAAGATACATGAGTGAAATACTTAAGAATATTGAGCGTGAAAAGATAGCCTTCCTAGATGAACAAGCTGCAAAGGAAGAGCAATTTAGACTCCTAGAGTTGGAGCAGCAAACTTTGCTGGAGGAAGAAAGGAAAGCCTTCTAGGAGGAGCAATATAGACTCTTGGCTCAATAACTTAATGATCAATTCAACAACATGCATGTTGGTGGTGGAAACAACTCTCCTCCATCCACTCCTCCTGAGACTCCACAAAGTGGAAGACGTTCAAAGACGCCATAACAATCTCCTAACCCTAGAGGAAGAAGGGCTTCAAGACATGATCATTATAGGAGATGAAAACCTCCTAGGAACTCAAAACAACCTTCACAATGTGCTCATCATGGTTCACAATATGGGGGTAGTAGCTTGATTTTTGACCTCACCTCCCAGGACTTCATGAAAATGCAAGAAGAACCACTCTTTGAGCAGTATTTGAAGAAATATTTAGAGAAAAACAAAGACAAGTTCCTAGAAATTTTAATCAGCAAGGGTGCTAGAGTCCCCTACAACTTTGATGTGGATAAGAAGATTAAGAAGCAAGGTCCATCTCAAGAAGAGGAGATCAAACAACTTAAGAGTGTGATGGAAAAGATGTTAGCACCCAAGAATTCATTCTCACTGGATTTGAGTTGTCCTAATCCTTTTGACAAAAGTGTTAACATGAAAGACTTCCCTAGAAAGATTGAGATCCCTCACTATGAAAAATATGATGGGAATGGAGATCGACATGATCACGTGCGCTAGTTTTACACCACAAGTTTTGAGTTCCATCAAGATGACTCGTACCTCATGAGATTGTTCCCAAGGAGTCTTAAGGGTCAAGAGATGGAATGGTTCACTAACATAACTCCCCCTGTTAAGACTTTCAAAGAGCTCATCCATAGATTCATTCAACACTTTGCATACAATCTTTCAATATCTATCACCATGTTGGACTTATGCATCTTAAAACAAAATCAAGGGGAATCCTTTGTTAATTTATTGCAAAGGTGGAGATGGAAATTCTCTTGCTACCCTAGGACCATTCCTAAAAATGAAAAGATTGACATCCTTGTTAGCAACTTGGTTCCCGAAATGCAGTATGAAGTTAGGAAGATGGTTTTTGATTCCTTTGACACCATGGTTGAAACCACATGTAGGACTAAGGATGTTTTAAAAGAACAAGGAATTTTGACCAAACATGGAAGCAACAACAACAACAACAATGGTCAAAATAACAACAACCCTAACAAGGATAAAGAGAAGAACTCACATTGGAATAGGAACAAACAAGTGTTCAATGATGGAGTTGTGGACTCCTCCCAACCCAAAGATAAAATTGTGCTCCACTTGTCTAGTGTTGTTCAAGCCATAAAACTCAATGCATCTAATCAACAAGAGAAGAAGCCAAGATACCAAGATAGGCCTAAGAAAGAGAGACATTAATTTTCAAAACTTGGTGACTCATATGAGGATGTCTTGAAAATAATTATCTCCAACAACCTTGCACATCCTCAAGATCCCACGAAGCGTTATATACCTGATGTTAAGCCACATTGGTGGGATGAGAAGGCCTTTTGCAAGTTTTACAATGGTATTGGACATGACATTGAAAACTGTTGGAAACTCAATAATATTATTCAAGATCTCATTGAGAGTGGAAAACTTAAGATAGATGGATTGAACACCAACTTTGATCATAAGGCATTCAAAGAATCGTTTCCCAAGTATGAGAAGGGGGAAACCTCTAAAGCTAAGAATGGAAAAGCTGAGATCAATTACACCTACACATATGTAGAGAATACTATCAACATGTTTGAAGTTATAGAAGAAAATGTCAACATGATGAGGGGTAAATATCCCTATGGTTATGATCTAGACATGGACTCTCCTCCTCTCTTTGATGAAGAACCCATCATGGTGCTAAGGGGTCCTAACTCTAGAGCATCATCACAAACTCTCAATGTTGTCACATGAAGTCAAGGTCTCATTGTCATTAGAGGAACCAATTCAAGTCAACCCAGTAAACCTAAGCAATTGACATCCAAGAAAGTCACCTTAAAACCAGTTGTCAATCCTAAGTCAAGTTATAACCTTGTCAATCAGTTGCACAAAACTCTAGCTCAGATTTTGATCTTTGAGCTCTTAGAGTTGTCCCCGAGACACAAGAAAGTCCTTGAGGATGATTTGTGCATGACGAACATCCCCAACAACTTAGATGTTGATCAATTCCAGAACATGGTTAATCATATTGCTAGCCCTCATTACCTTACTTTTTTAGAGGATGATGATAAAGCTTTGAGCCACCCACACAATCTTTCCCTTCATATTGAGGCCATGATCCACAAAACCCATGTTAGGTACATGTTGATAGGTGGGGGTGTTGGGCTTAATATTTGTTCCTTTAGTCTTTTGATAGAGTTGGGTTATTCTAAAAAAGTCATAGATGCTAGGAAAAGGATCACCACCAAAGCCTATGATGAGGCAGAAAGAAGTTCCAAGGGGTTGGCCATCCTTCCTGTTAGGATTGGCCCTGTAAAAAAAGATATTTTATTTCAAATAGTTGATGTTGGCCCCCTTGCATATAATATCTTGCTCGGTAGGCCATGGATTCATGATATGCAAGTGGTGTCATCTACCTATCATTAGTGTGTTAAGTTCCCTTATAGTGTAATAGAGATTTGTATACCTGGGGATAACACTTTATCTGTTAACTCAATTTTAGCAGTAGCTCATGTTCCCCTCAATAGAGAAGCAAAAGACTTTGATGCAACCTTAGATGAATGTAAAGACAAGCTAAAGTCAGTAGATCTTGGCATGGGTGGGTATCAACTCAACTCCCTCACAACACTGTCAGTTTTGCCCAGCTCTTATGGCAAGCCTTCATAAGAAAAGAGACCTTCCTCTTTAGCTATGACTTTACTTGGCACATTTTTAGAGTCCTCGGTGCCTATTCATGATGAGAAAGAGGAGATGTTTGTTAGAGACTGGATTTATAGAGAAGAGAAATACATGCACAATGAGAACTTCTCTCCCTCTCCTAAGGCTTATGGAAGAGGGTATAATTTTTCCAAATAGATGGGCTATCCTAGACATGGCCCTCTTAATCAAAGATTGGATGCTAGGGCTGAACCTCTTGATCATGCTCTTTTTGGACGCAAGTCTAAGAAGACGGTTGGCCTAGGATTTGTGAACCACAACAAGCAAACTACTCCTATCCTTGTTAAGTCAGATAGTGAAGATGAACCAGAATACATACCTAATTTAAAAAATCAATAGGACATGTGTGAATATTGGGTCCCTTTCGCTAAGCTCATGTGGGGAGATTTAGATATTTCAGTCACTCATGCGTTAGTTGCAACTTTAGAACAAGATGAATCAGATGTAGAAGATCCTTTCAGAGAATGTCAATGAAAGAATCTTGTTCATTTAATGGGAAGAGAAGGTGTTACCCTTGATGACAGTAGACCTTCCACATCAAGAGGCCCCAAACCTTCATGGTGTAAACATCCTAGTTGCAGTTCAGACACAAGTTCATATGAGTATGAATGGGACTCCTTCTCAGATCCTTCTATAGTTGATATGGATATTGATGTTATCCACACTTATAGTTCTCAATCCAAGGTTGCCAACTAATCATGTGTAGGATTAGAGGATTTGAACCCACATGTTGCCTTAATGGATGATTCTTCACTTGCTAGGACAAATCCTGATTTGGGTAGCTTAGAAGGATACTTGACAGACTCTGACTATTTGGCCACCAATGATAATATCATTCACATTTATAACCTTGAACTAGTCATTGAATTGCCTCTTGTTCATCCTGGCCTCATTGATTGGTCCCAACACTATCAAGAACCTGAGCTCTTAACATTTCAAAATGATTATGAGATAGCCTGTTACCTAAATGCCATTGAACCCGTAGTCTCTTCCACTAGTGAACTAGCTACCAGCATGACAGAGCTAGACATCAAGTACCTTAGTCACAAAACAAAAAGAAAATAAAATCATAAGAGTAGGAGTTCTGATGGTGAAAACCACTATGTGGGGGTGTCAGAATAAAAAAAAGTAAAAATAAATGACGTATCCAAGGGTGAAAACATCTCTGAGGCACCTAAGGATGAGGTACTTGATCATCTCCCTAGCTATTTTCAAGATAGATCTTCAGTGCTTATTGAACCAACACAAGCAGTCAATTTGGGTACAAATGAGGCTCCACAGATAGTACACTTGGATGAGTCCTTGTCACCATAAGAAAAAGAAGCTTACACTAAGTTCTTACAGAAAAAGAAGATCAACTTTGCGTGGACTTATTTAGATATGCTAGGGTTGGACATTAATCTTATCTTGCATCACTTGTCCATAGCTCTAGGTGTAAAACTAGTTAAATAGAAATTGAGAAAGATACATCCTCATATAGCTCTCCTAGTCAAAGCAGAATTGGAGAAACTCCTTGGTGCAAGATTCACAAGAGCTATTGCCTATGCTGAATGGATATCAAACATTATACCAGTTTCCAAACATGACAAATCCATTTGAGTTTGCATAGATTTTAGAGATGTCAATAGAGCATGCCCAAAGGATGAATTTCCACTTCCTAATATAGACATGATAGTGGATATGACTGCAGGTTATGAGATTTATTCCTTGATGGATGGTTTTTCCAAATACAATCAGATTAAGATAGCTCCTGAAGATCAAGAAAAGACTGCATTCACTTATGCATGGGGTACCTATTGTTGGAACGTTATGCCTTTTGGTTTAAAAAATGTAGGAGCCACCTATCAATAAGCTATGACAACCATTTTTCATGACATGATGCATAAAAACATGGAAGATTATGTGGATGACACCTTGGCCAAATCTAAGAAAAGAGACACACACTTAAATTATTTAAAAGTCATTCTAGATCACATGGAACAATTTCAACTAAGGTTAAATCCTAAAAAGTGTGCACTTGGATTCACAACTAGAAAACTACTCGGATTCATCATTTCAGCAAAAGGAATAGAGTTGGACCCTAAAAAAGTCCAAGCAATCATAGATATGCCACCTCCTAGAAACATTAGTCAAATGAGGAGTCTTCAAGGATGTCTTCAATCTATAAGGAGATTCATTTCACAGTTGGCAGATAGAGCTCAACCTTTCAACAAGAACTTACACAAAGGAGTCAAATGTGTTTGGAATGAGGATTGTCAAAATAGTATAGATCAAATCATGAAGTACTTGGAAAATCCTCCCATTTTAATGCCTCCTATCCCAGGGAAACCACTTATTCTATACATTTTAGTGACAAAATATTCCTTGGGGGTATTACTAGCTCAACTTGATGAAAATGGGAAAGAAAGAGCAATATACTATATTAGCCACACTCTTGTTTCATATGAGCTTAACTACACCAGCATTGAGAAATCTTGCCTTGCAGTTGTGTTTGATTCCCAAAAGTTGTGAGATTACATGCTTGTGCATACTATACACCTCATAGAAAAAATAGATCCACTCAAGTATTTTCTAGGTAAGGCTGCCCTCATAGGTAGACTTGCTAAATGGATGATGATACTTTCATAATTTGACATAGAGTACATTGAGCGTAAAGAAATCAAAGGACAAGCCATAGTAGATCAATTGGCTGAATTCCCAATACAAGATAATACACCTATTCAAGTTGACTTCCCAGATGAGCACCTCATGTATCTGACTGAAAGAAGATGGAGGATGTTATTTGATGGATCCTTTATGCAAAATGGTTCAGGATCTGGTGTGCTGTTTGTTTCTCCTCATGGGTACACAATCCCTAAGTCTTATAAATTATTGTGCCCATGTACAAACAACATTGCTGAGTATGAAGCTTTAACAAATGGACTTAATACATGGCCATAGAATGGAGAATCACAGAGTTACACATCTATGGGGATTCACAGTTGATAATCAACCAAGTCAATGATGAATGTCAAACAAAAAATGAGAAATTGGTACCTTACAAGAAAATGGTTGATTCCTTCAAATGATAATTCACCTTTGTCATGTTTCAACAAATCCATAGAGAAGAAAAAAAGCAGTTGATGCTATGGCTACACTTGCTTCACTCCTTCAGTTAGAGCAACATGAATCCATATTTGAATTCCTGGTGGAAGAACTACATCACCCTATCTATGACTCCCAAGAAAGCCATGCCATTTGTACCCTTGTTGGTTATGATTCATCCTGTTATGGTGCCATTTACTCATACCTTCATGATGGCATTAAACCTGAAACCTTTAACCGATCTGAACACAGAAACCTTACCCGAAATGCCTCTCGCCATTCCCTTATCTCTGGTGATTTGTATTGGAGTGGTCTAGATGGAACAATTATTAGATGCTTAGAAAAGGAAGAATTTGACCAAGCGTTAGTTGATATCCACAAGGGCATTTGTAGGGGACATTCCAATGGTCTTTCCATGGCCCAAAGGTTGCTTAGGGAGGGGTACTATTGGCCTATGATGCAGATTGATGCAGTAGCTTTTGCAAAGTTGTGTGAAAAGTTTCAAAAACATGGTAACCTAATACGTGCTCTAGGAAGGGAGCTCATTCCTTCTATATCTCATTAGCCATTTCAGCATTGGGCATTTGATCTTGTTGGGCAGATTCATCCCAACTCATTAGGCGGACACAAGTTTATTATCACTGCTACTGATTACTTCACTAAATGGGTAGAATTTGTCCCACTGTCTATTGCCTTGGGAAAGATAGTCTCTCTATTCATTCTGAACCATATCATCTATCAATATGGAGTGCCTTCTAAGATTAACAACATTGGTCATTTACTTCCCGCAAAAAAATGGTCAAGCAGAGGCATCAAACAAAACAATTCTTAAAATATTACATAGAATAGTCTGTAAGAATGGTAGAGATTGGCACTTACAAATAAATCCGTCTTTGTGGGCCTATAGAATGAGTATTCATACTCCTACTAGGGCTACTCATTTTTCCCTTGCATATGGCATTGAAGCAGTGTTACCTTTGGAGGTTGAGATTCCTTCACTTAGAGTTTCCATCAAACGTCTACTTACAGATGAAGACTACCGCGCCATGAGACTTCAAGAGTTAGAACTTCTAGATAAGAAGCGTCAAGCATCATTTGACCATATGAGGGTTTATCAAAAGCACATGTCCAAAGCCTTCAACAAAAATGTTCTCCCTAGATAATTCCAAGTAGGAGATCTTTTCCTATGTGAAAATCCTAAAAATTAATAGCATAGAGATCAAAAGGGAAAATTTGAACCTAATTGGCTTGGACCTTACATCATTACAACAAATTTTGGGTCAGGTGCTTATTTATTGTCTACAGCAGAGGGAGAGAAGCTCCTTGATCCTATCAATGTCTTGCACCTGAAGAATTTCTATCCATGATGCCCATTTTGTCTCGGGGCATCCTTTGTACATAATTATTGATCCTGAAAAAATCTAAAAAAATTGATATATTGTCAAAAAGCTAAAAATTAGAATATGCCCTGAAAAAATGATCATCTTAGTGAAAACCTAGCAATGGGCACTTTGATGTATCTCCAAAAAAAAATTATATATTTCAAAAATACAAAAAAAATTTAAAATTTCAAAAAAAAAAGAAAAAGTGCCTTGGTAAAAACCTGGAAACATGGGCCTTGGTAGAAAAAAATTGCAATAAAATCCAAGTGGTGAAAACTTGGAAATGGGCGCTACTTGAGGCATTTGCAACCCTATTTCTTAGTGCGATTCCTCGACACTTAGCCTTTCTCCATCATGCCTTAGCCTTGTTGCCTTAATTGGGAATTGGTCTTTGTCTTTGTCTAGGGAGCATAACTGTGTTAGCTTTGGTCTCTTGGATGCGTTAGTCTTTAGGACACCTCGCAAAAGGCATTTTTCAACACCACCACAATTGCATTTTTTAATACAACTCCTGACATCAAATGTTTTTCAAAACTTATCAGTTTGGTCTTATCCAGTTTTGTCATGTGATCTTACCTGCTTGCAAGAATTTGATCCTTATCCTTAGAACTCAGTATCAGTTAACACACTTAAATTTTTAAACACAACACTAAATGCTTTAGCTATGTCATGATATTTTCTTTGTGTGCTGATTGTTATTGATTTTTGTTGATTGTCCTTGTCTAATAAATCTCTCCGGGATGCATAGCTAGAGGACTTGGGGCATGGGACATGTTTTTATTTTCTTTCTTCTTGTGGGTGTAGTCTTGAAACTTTTGAGTGTCTCCTGTTGTTCCCTTGAAACACTTAGGATATTTGAGGCATCATCCTTGATGGTTTTTGCACAACTGTTCTTGTGGTCATCCTAGCATCTATGCCTTGATGCGAGCGCGGTTTTGCTACATTAAATTGGGTAAGCTTACATCGAAGCCATCTTAACCTTTATGTATTTGATGCTTATGTTAGAATATTTCCACATTCCAATCCGATATCACTCACATTCATATCTTCATATTTTCTCTTGTGACTAGTGATGATTGTGTGATTTTCTGATATCCATTAATAATGGCCCAATGATGAAAATAAGTTCCTTAACATTATCTAATGAATGATGAGCACAAAATCCTATGTTACAATTTCTCTATTTCAGGTTCACCTTTGCATTTTCATGTAGCTTGCATTTTTAGACTTCATGTTAATTCACATTTTTAAGCTGCATTATGAGTTTGAGAGGGTTTTCCTTCATCTTGTGTGTGGACTTTTAATCAACTATGGCCATGTTTTGATCTTCATTTCCTTATCTTCTTTCGTGATCTTAATCAAAATTTTCTATCTTAAACAATTGATTGATTTTGGGGCATTCTCTTTCTTAAGGAAAATTCTCTTTCTTCTCTCCATTTCTTTCCACCTCTTCCAAACTTCTATCTTCCATTCGCTTTCACCCCACTTCTTTTCTTCTAATTCAACCTTGGGGCATAATAATTAGTGCTTGATGATCTACCTTGGTTTTGTGATCCTTATATATTTCATCTTACATCAAGAAAATGATCTTTAGTTTGATTTGATCAAATTTATCAATTTGTTGTTTCTCCTCTATCTCATTTTGATTTTGATCACGAGGGGGCAGTACCTATCAAAATTCAATCCTTGATTCAGCTTTATCAATCCTATCAATTGCTCCACTTGGGGAAAAATTGCTTGAGATTCTTATCTTGGACATGTCAATTACCTATTTACAAGGGTGTTGACCTTGTCTTTTTCAAACAGCTTATCTTTTCCTGATGTATTCTCATCCGTCAATCACATGTCTGGGTTGTTTTGTGATCCCGAATCGATCTCACACTTCAACTGCATTCTTTGACTACATGTGTTCCCATAAAGATCACACATTAGTCAAAGAGGGGCAAATGTATGCACCCTAAAAAGGTCGCCTAGACTATGGGCCCCCATTCTTCAATTTATCAAATGATAGAATCAATTTATCAAATTCATGAATCAATGCCTTGCAACATTTTTAATTCAAATCAATTTCTTTGATCAAATCATAATTAATTCAATTATTTCAATATTTCCTAAGGTTTGATCATTTTATCCATAATCTTATTTAATTAAAAGAAAACACCCCTTTTAATTAAATAAAATGATCTTATTTAATTAAAAGAAAATCCCTTTTTATTAAATAAAATAATCTTATTTAATTAAAAGAAAATCTCTCTTTTAATTAAATAAAATAATCTTATTTAATTAAAAGAAAAATCCCTCTTCTAATTAAATAAATAAAATCCTCACTTAAAGCTCTCTTTTTGATGAAAAAAAGGAAATAAATCAAATAAAAAATAAATAGAACTCCTTTTTTCCCACACATATTCCTAAGTGGTGGGATTTTTCCTCTTAATTTCCTTTTTAGGGATTTATCCCACATTTCTCTTGAGGATGCATTCCTCTCCACATTTTCCTTTATAAGGAGCCCTCTCCTTCTCATTTAGACATCAGATATCGAGTTTTCATGTTATCGTTATGTTGCAGGTTTGGAGAGCAATTTTGGAGGAGAGTTTGAGAATTTGAGCTTGAACCATGCAACTTCTCTTCTTCTTGTCTTCTTCTCTCATGCATCCATGGCAATCCATTTAGAGTAGATTCATGTTAATTTAGATTCATATTTCCTTTGAATAGATTAATCTTTCATATTTCTTTCATAGATTAGTTTGCATATTTCCTTTCATGCATTGTTATCATATAGAATAGTTTCCATTTTCATTTGCAATGCATATTTGATGATCATGGAGAGTAGCATTCTTGCTCTTCCTCTTTGAATCTCTCATTTCATGGTGTACTTCCATGGGCATAAACTAGGTCTAAATTGAGGGTCTTCATCACAAACCCTTGCACTCCATGAATAGGGAGCTATGAGTCACCATTTGAGACCTCATTCTTGAGAAATCTTGAATACAATGAGTCATAGAAGTGTGTCAACTTTTTAACACACAGTTCTATATGCCCATAATGCAGGAGTAGGATGCAAATGTCAGTCTCGACTAGACTCATTGACCACTTTCTTCAAGATTTTCAGGATTGTTTTGTAGGTTGCCTCAGCTTGGTCATTCCCGTAGGGTAGTAAAATGAAGATAAGTTTTTCTTCATTTGAAAATTCTCACAAAGGTCCTCAACATCTTTATTTTGAAAAGGTGAGCCATGATCAGTAAGTATGGTTTGAGGGATCCCATACCGGCAGATGATGTTGTTCAAAATGAACAAGGAAATATGTTTACCAGTAATTTAGGTCAAAGGAATAGCTTCTACCCATTTTTTAAAGTACTTAGTTATTGTGATTATGCATTTATGACCGTTAGAATAAATGCGTATAATTTTACCCACCTGGTCAAATCCCCACCTTGAAAAAGGCCATGGTGAAGTAATAGGTTGGAGCTCTTGAGTTGGTGCATGAATAAGATCTTTGTGTATCTTACATTTTATGCATCTGTGTACATACTTATGATCATATTCCTCTATTGTCGGCCAATAGTATCACATTCTTAAGATTTTCTTTGCTAAACTATTACCACCCAAATGGGCCCCACAAGCTCCTTAATGAACCTCATACAAGGCTCTCTGGGATTCTGTGGAAGTAAGACATCTTAAAAGCATTCCATCTAGACTTTTTCTATACAAAGTATTACCGAGAAGGGTGTACCTAGAGGCTTGTCGGATAAGAGAATTTCTTTGGTTTCTAGAAAGGTCAAGTGGGAGGGTATTGTCTTGAAGGTAAGTATACACATCCTTGTACCAGAGAGACTTGGGACCAACAAGAAAATAGACCTATGAATAGTTATTGGAGCCTCATAGACTGGGACCATCAATTGTTCTACTATAAAGTGGAATCTAGTTTCATTGCCTAGCATATCAATCATAGATGCTATAGTAGTCATCGCATCTACGGCTTTGTTTTGAACCCTTGGAACTTGTTCAAATATAATATAGTGAAAAGAAGCATGCAGTTTGTCCATCAGTTGTCTGTATGGGACAAGTTTTTCATCCTTTTTTATATAATTGTTGTTGACCTAACTAATAACCAACTGGGAATCACCATAAACTCTCAAATTATTTATCCTCTATTGTATAGTTGTTTTTAACCCGATGATGAGAGCTTTGTACTCGACTATATGATTGGTACATGGAAAATTGAGATGGAAAGATTTAGGAATTTCATCCTTCTGCAGAGTGATGCGTACTATTCCCGATCCTGCACCATGGTTTGTATATGATCCATCAAAGAATAACTACTAGACTTATATTGTTTATGCTTCCATGGTAAAAACTACTTCATCGGGGAACTCAGAGAAAATAGGTTGATGATCCGAAACTGGTGCTGAAGTAATAATTGGTTAGTGATGACTTGTCTTTTTATAGCCTTGAAATCCACATACTCAATATTAAGCTCACTTAAAATCATCACCCATTTGGAAAGTCTTCCTGTTAATGTTGCTTTACTTAATATATACTTCAATGGATCAATGTGTGCTACGAGATTAGTTTGGTGACTGAGCATATAGTGTCTCAGTTTTTGAGAGGTGAAGACAACAGCAAGACATGCTTTCTTAATTGAAGAATAATCAAGTTTATACCTGACCAAATTTTAGTTGATGTAGTAAATAGCTCTTTTATTTCCTTTATCTTCATGTTGTGCTAGTAGAGCACCTAGTGTTGAATCTGTTGTTGAAATGTATAATAGAAGTGGTTTACCAGGAGTCAGTGGAACTAAAATTGGAGAACTCAAGAGATAGTTTTTGAATATTTGGAAATCTTGTTCACATTGTTCTATCTATACAATAGTCACTCCTTTATGCAATAGAGATTGAAATGAATGACACTTATCTACCAATTGTGCTATAAATCTTCTGATGGATTGAAACCTTTCTTGAATTCATATGAGGTTCTTTACATTCATGGGAGAAGGAATGTCTAATATTTATTTTACTTTCTCTCGATCTACTTTAATGCCTTTGTATGAAATTATAAATCCAAGTTTTTTTCTAGATGTGACCCTAAAAGCACACTTCTTTGGGTTTAACCAAACCTTGTATTCTTCCAGCCTGTCAAAAATTGGTCTCAATACTTGTAGATGTGTCTCTCTGAGTTTTGATTTTTCCAATATGGCATCTACATATTCTTCCATGGTCTTGTGGATCATGTCATTAAATATTGTTCTCATTTCTATTTGATAGGTAGCGCCTGCATTCTTTAGACCAAATGGCATTATGTTCCAACAATATGTTCCCCAAGCGCAAGTAAATGCAGTTTTATGTTGATCTTCAAGATCTCTCTTGATTTGATTATATCCTGAGAAACCATCCATTGGAGATAAAATTTCATGTCCTACTATTAAATCAACTATCATATCAATATTTGGTAAAGGAAAATCATCTTTGGGACAAGCCTAGTTCAAATCCCTGACATTTGTGCACATACGGATTTGGCCACAATTTTTTGTAACCGGTACAAGATTTGATATCCAGTCTGCATAAGGAATGGGTCTTATGAAACAAACATGTAGAAGTTTATTTATCTCATAATTCACCAATAAGGTGACATATGGATGCATCTTTTGCAATTTTTGTTTTACCAGTTTTGCATTTGTTAGCAATGCTAAGTGAGGTAGTACTAGCTCCAAATCAAGACCTGGCATGTCAGCATATGACTAGGCAAAATGCACTTGCCTTTTCTTGAAGAAATCAATAAATTGTTCTCTTTCCTAAGGTGAGAGATATTTTGCGAGATATATTTTCTTAGGGTGGAGTTCATCCCCTAAGTTAACTTCAATAGTGTCTTATCCTAACAATGTTTATTTGTCCTCTTCTAAGGGGTGTGGTTCCAACTTTCCATCTTTTGGCGCCTCAAAAAGGTTTCACCAGAAGATACATCTTTATTTTTAATTTTTTACTAGAAAGAGGAGTCGCCTCCCTAAAGTATGTAGATCTATCCAAATCAAAAGAAAACCCAGCCTTGTGATCTCCTGATTTTATTCCTTCTCGAAGGCCTAGGAATTGTGCAATTGCTTCATCATTTTCAAAAATATCTATGTCTGGATTTCCTTGTTGATCCCAATAAAATAACTCAGGGTGGAATAATAAAAGGTCAATGTAGGGAAATGATTTGGTGTGGTAAAATGGAGTTGTAGTGATAGTTCCAACAAAACTAGAATGTGAAGTAAATGCACCATCCAAGGAGTGAACATCGACATATTAATCAATACAAGGTTGGTCTTCTAGGTTCATGCGATCAAACATGTCATTCAAGTTTATGATACTAGTGGATCGAGGGGAATACCCAGGGGTGTCAGACTCAAATTTGTGAAGGGATGCCCACTCATACTCATGAGAATCAGTCACGTTAGAATGCTCATCAAGTATCTCATTTTCCACATAATATTGGATTTCTTGTTCAAGGTACATTTCAGAGATTGCAGTTTCCAATTCTTGTGGAAATTTTTGTGGAAGCATGTTACTAATCTGGGTACATTTATGATCTTTCCCCCATTTTGGATTAATGGTTTCTTGAACACCTTGAAGAACCACCCCATTTCTAGACTTCCCATAACCAAGTCCCCTCTTGTTCCCTTGAGTAGGAGGTAATGATAGCTCTACTATTCCTTGTTGTGTCGCTCCTAGACTAGTGGTTCCATTATATCCAAACTATTGTAACATAGTGTACATCCAGGTCCATATTGATTCAAAGGTAACTATACTAATGTTATTTATTGAGGATCTTGGTATAACCATGTGTTAATATTAGAATCAAATGGATCTTCTTCACTCAAATAACCTCACTTAACAAATGTGGTAGGCATGCATTTGAAAATAATTGGTTCTAGTTTTTCTATTGTCTTTGGATGACCATAGGATCTTGTGACAAAGGCATTTTAGTAATAGTAAAAGCTTCCTGATGGCGATATTCACCACATCCTTTATCTTGGATAGATATTTTAATTCCCATCCTTGGTATGTCTTTGGGAATTGAACCAAAAGTAAAAGGCACACTTGCTTCTTGATTTAATGGTACTTAGTTCTCTATACTACCCCTTAGATTGTTCCGATATTATAAGGGGTTTGGATCTCCTTCTATAATGATTTATGTACCTTGATATGGAAACTTGATACATTGATGATAGGTAGATGGTATATCTTGCATTTCATGGATCCATGATATGCCTAGTAACATGTTGTATCCTAGTTCAAGGTCTAGGATTTGAAATGGAGTGTTATTGACTATCGGTCCTATTTTGATAGGTAAAATAAGGACACCTCTGGATGATCTTTCTTCCTCATCATAAGCTCTAATATTTATACGTCTAGTAATATTAATGCTCGACTCTGAATATCCCAAGGTTTTTATTACTTTGAGATTACAAATGTTTAATCTAGCCCCGCCATCAATGAGGAATCATATGATTGTATGTTTATGCACTTGGACAAGAAAATGTAAGGGATCATTGTGCAGAGGTTTATGCGAAGGAATATCATAGTCAATAAATGTGGCATGTTTATTGGCAGCAATGTAATTGACCATAGTTTGGAGGTTTGTAGGAGATATGTCCCTTGGGATAGATGCATTCTGAAGGGCCAAGTCCAATGCTTGCTTATGTTAAGGGGATATTCACAATAACTCAAAGATAGAAATCTTAGGAGGGGTACCCTTGAGCTAATCCACCAAACTATGTTGTGGATTGGGAAGTTGTTCAATAGTTGCAAGTGTAGCAGAAGTAGAAGGTTCCCCTTGTAAGAAAACCTTGGAGCGACAAGTAGTGACTACACATTTAGAGTTATTGTCTCTGATATTGATGGTTACAATCTGGCATTTTGTAGGGTTACAAAATTTTTTATTGTGTTATTAGAGGTAGTGTAGGTATAATTGACTTGTTTTGAGTGTCCACTAGACGCAGGGGTCTTACCTTTATTATGATTCTGCAAAGGATCCTTGAAAATTGTGTGATTTTTGTTTCCTTTGAGTTGAATATTAGTGACATCAATTAAGTGTTGTACAATTAAGTCTTGAATAGCATTCTTCACACGTTAACAGTTTGATGTTTCATGACCCTTAACGCGATGATATTCACATAAATCATTATCATTACACCACTTAGGTTTAACAAAACCATGATAAAATTACCTTATCTCAGGTAAGGTTATAAGATTAATTTGGATTAACTTCTTGAGTGCTTCTCCAAGTGGTTCCCCTAAGGGTGTATATTCATATTTTGGAAAAGGAGTCGTTTGTTGATGTCAAGCATTAGGTTGGGATTGTGTGAGATATCCATTTGGTTATTTGAACCTTGAATTTGTACTTGAGAATTTTCCAAAGGTGTATGTGTTATAGGGGTTTGATTTAGTGTTGATGCCCCCTCCAATGAGACTTTAGGTTGCACATAGTTGATGGTCTTAACATCAGTAACATCGTCATTGGTAACACTGTCAGATACTGAAAATGTATCCCAGTTGATACATTTTGGTGAACCCAATGTGAATCAACAACTCATAGGTCCCTTACAGATGACTAAAATAATTTTTAGTCTTGATTGTACGGCCATGATTAATTTAGTTCTTTTTATTTTACTATGTTCTATTTTTTTGCAATCGCTACTATTATTTTGCAATTGCTTGTTTATTGCCACAATTGAGTGTTTTATTATTTCAATTGATATGGATTATTTCTCCATTGATAATGTGATTTCACAATTTCCCTGGTTATATTTCTAACAAATTTTGCAAGAACTTCACAATTGATAGATTTATTTTGCAACAGCCTGCTTTATTTTACAATTAACAGTATTATTTCACATTTGATGAAATAATTTTGCAATCGATCTATTTCTAGGTTTTTTTTATGTTTTTGGGGTTTTGTGCTAATCTAATTTTTCTTTTCATTTGATTTTCTCTATTTCTTTGCAGCATAGGCAGATGATGAATGGCGAGAAGGATTGTTAGACGTATTCCAGGGTTTCAATCATGAAAAGAACTCAAACAAAGGATTTCTTATTATCAGACACAATGAAACAAAGCCATAGAAATTATAATTGAAAATGAGCATGAGGCGTTCAACATGTATATCAGTTCTCTTGAAGGTTTTTCACTTAAGTATAATTTGCCTTTGAGTATCATTATCCTTAGCAATCCAGGCATTTTTGAATCACATCTTTCGAATACTGATCATCTTTGTTAGCTTGTGGCTGCGAAAAAAGGGGGGGATATGCTTGTCAAAGAACCCATTGCTTTAATATTTTTCTTGTAGTGGGGGAGGGAATGAAACATAAGACATTTATCCTAACTAAAGAAAAATCATTTTCTGTTGTTTCTTGTCTTTTCTGCTTGTTTAAGCTTAAGAACATCTAAATTTTGGGATTAAAATGGAGAGTGTTTGTTGTGTCTAGGAGAAAAAATCAAGATAGGAGAGTATTCTCTCACCCCTCTAGGTTGACCAAAAATATAGACCCTTGGTTGCTATCTATTTACCTTTAGCACTCTCCTTTAGCAAGCCTACCACTAAGGAAAAATCTCACAAGAATTACTGAAGTGGGAACAGGCGAACCCGGCCATGCCAACCCACTATAATCAAAAGCCTCTTTGAGATTAAAGTCTCGAATGACATAGATATTTGTACATTTTATGTATGCTATATTTTTGTAGGGCTAAGAGGCCTCAATCCTGTGTGTGGGACTATGTTAATCTAGTACTTGTAGGGATATAGGCCTCAATCTTTCTTGTGGGACTATGGAGGATAGTTACGAATGGAAACCATTACTAGACTCCATAGAGTAGAAGCTTACCTGATTCACCTCTAAAAGTTTTCATAATCATTTTTTCAAGGAGGGGGGAGATACTCTCCTGAAGTCACTCACCATATATATCTCCTTGAGTATTTTAAAGTTGATGATAAGATATTGGAGGTCTCATTGCGTAGTCTCCTTTGACCATATTCTTCATAGCTCTCGCAAAAGGAAAAAACATGAGCACCCTTTCAAGGGTGACACTATTGTGTGAGCTAAAGAGATACCAAGTTGTGGGCAAATATTTTGAGTAACTCAGCTAATTCCCTAGTATAAGCTTGTTTGATTCTATCTGCATTTATGTTTTACCAGTGAAAATAAGGTCTTTTTCAAGACTACAGAACATACAGTCATTGTTTAGGAATAGAGACAAAGACGACTATTTTCGTGTGTTTCCTATGTGTGTGTCACAAACTTCTTGCAAATCTACTCAAACTGAGTCAAACATGTTGAGTGTCTAGGATGTCAACAGTTGTCCATTTCAGAAAACATATTACCTCATTGTTCCAGAGTCCTTTTTATCAGAAAAATTCAAATTGCAATCAAATTCTCAAATTGTACCATTCTGCCACAATTGACAGAAGTTTTCCGCAATTGCCTATGCATATCTGTAATCGATCATTTTATTACTAAAATTACAGTGTTTATGACTGCAATTGCCAGAATTTTGCCGCAATCAATCCTACATTCTTCTAGAATTGATAGAAGTTTTCCACAATTAACTAGAACAACAATGAGATCATTTTTTTCAAAATAGTCTAAGTTCCTCTATCAGAGCACTTCATTTTATCAGTCTAGAACCTCATAAAGTCTTCTGTGTAGTGCAAAATTCGTCGTGCTTACTAGAGGAGATAACAAGGATCTATTGAAATATCAAACTTTTACTATCTCTTTTCTCAATTAGTTTCTAATTTTATTTTGCATTGATAATTCAATAATTCAGATTAGATTATTTTGATCTCATTATCTCAATCTCATCACTATTTTATAACGACCCTGTCTCCTCTCAGACAAGAGTTAAATCATACTTATCATCATCAATCTCTGAGTTCAAGAAAATTCAAAGTCTATTCTTAGAATTACCTTTTTAAAATAGGAACTAGAACTCTCTTTGAGAGGTTGTCCCTTTTTTTGTTGATGTCACTTGTCTTGGTTAAATCTTGGATAACATAATATCATTTACACCTTATAGATGACTGAATACTAGGTCACAGGATAGAAATCGACCAGAGGAATCATATGTCAATCCAGTCCCTCCATGGGAAGAGGAACAATAAATTGATCCTTTTACACATATGGATCCTTCTTTGTACACTAAAAACATACCTGCAACTTCACATGTCTCTCATAGGACAACTATTTTTTAGGATGTCGCAGAAGAAAAATTAGAAGACATAGAACAAGATGACTACACTTCATGAGTTGTAAATGTTGTAGTGGAAATAAATCCGTAGAGATTCTTAGAAATTCTATTAGACAAGGGAGTCAAACTTTCATCTGGGTTTTATGTATCCATGATATGGTTGGAAAATCCATTAGCAGGTCATAATACAACTGAGAATTCTCAATTTAATCATGTCGTATCCTAGATAATGTCTATTCCAGAATCAACTCAAATAGTGACATCACAAGAAACTTCTGCATAAATGGGCTCTTCAACTTAGGCTAGTTCATCTTCTACCCAAAACATGACAAGTGCTCAAACGAGTTCATCAATGGTCTCTGGTTTATCTCAGGAAATAACATCATTCCCTTTACGTCAAGTGCTCAAATTGCAACATCAACAACTAAAACAAGTTAAAACCCATTTACATCACAATCTATCCCTAATGGACTTGGGTTTAGCTCATCACAACAAACATGATCAATCTCTGTGGGTCCTACTTTTAGTCAACGTCCTCCAAGGGATAAATCTTTGTTTCAACAAAGGCAACAACACCAACAAAAACATCATCATCATCAACAACAACAACAACAACAACAACAACAACAACAAAAACCCAAGACTCAATATGTACGCTAGTCACATACATCTGGAAATCAATACCAGATTCTTGGAAGATCATATATCCCAACACAACCATTTCAAAGATAAAGTCTCATACCTAGTGTCAAATCATGATCAAATGTTGGAAATATTCCTCAGTCTCAAACTGATATTCTAATAAAACAAAGACAAATATTGCAAAGCCAGTTCTTAGACATTAAGAATCAAGGGAAAACTAAGTCCTACACTGTAGAGTACCTATACCCTTATCCGTTTGATCACTCATTAGACATGCCTATGTTTCCTACACAATTTGCAGTACCCAAATTTGATAAGTATAGAGGAAACACCAATCTTGTGGAGCACATTAGAGAGTTATTTGCTAGTTACATTGAGGTAGCATATGATGAAACATATCTTATGTAATTATTTCCCCAAAGTTTAGCCGGACCTGCAATAGAATGGTTTTCTCACCTACCTCATGGTATCCAATATTGGGGGGAACTAACTAAAAGGTTCATTGCTCATTTCTATCACAACATAGAACACAAGATCAACATTAAAGGCCTTTGTGATATCAAACAAAAGGAAGGTGATTCCTTCTCTAAATTCCTACAAAGATGGAGAAGTACAACTAATAGAATCCCATATGATGTTCCTGAACAAGATCTGATAGTCATGTTTGTTGATAATCTTGTCCCAGATATGGCATTCACTACAGAACTGCAACTTGCTCCAAATTTCAAATAGTTAATTGAGTGAGGAATTTGATGTGAAAAAAACTTAATCAAGAGAGGTATCCTTTCTGATCCAAATCAGTCAAATACCACCAAAAATTCTAATGATAAACCTAAGTGGTGGAATAAAAATAAGAACATTTCCAATGACAATGTTACTGATGTTAAAACTGTCAACTATGTACAACCTAAGATCTCATTGCAAGGGGAATCAACACTAAAACAAACCCCTAAAGCACATATACCTTTAGAAAATTCTCAAGTACAAATACAAGGGTCAAATAACCAAATGGCTAATCTCACCAAAATGTCGTAGGGTAAAATATGCACAAGCTAGAAATGAAGATTAATAACACCAAAATAAAAAAGTAATCAAACTATTAATCCACATAAAAAGCCCTCCTAACAACAAAATAACAAAAACATCATGAATAATAAAAACAATAGATGCATACTGATGTATTTGAAGCTTATGCTTCTTCTCTCTTCTTCTCTTGAAACGCTGCTTTGAATGGTGCTTAGACTTGATACTGGAAAAGCTTATGACTTTAAATATTCAAGAAATTGTGATAAAATGGTTGTATGTTGATCGCATAGAAAAACCTCCATAAGATAATTGTACTATCTGAAATTCAAAATCAGGATCCTTCAAATGGGTTTGAAGAGGGCTTAAATAGATATTTCAAATTGATTGACGGTTGAGATTGATCCTGTGAAAGAAGATTGGATGAACGAGATAATTAGAGATGGAATGAAGATGAAGACATTCCATTTTCGAGGAGAAAAAGGAAGAAGATAATATAAATCAATTTTGGATAAAATTAGTTTCCAAAAAGTAATTGATTTTTTTATTAAAAGAATGATTTTCAATTTTACAATTTTGAGGATAATTAAATGATTTTATTGATTTAAAGCTCTTTTTTTATTTTTAAAACTCTTAATTTAAATGACTTTATTGATTAAAGGTATTTTTTATTTTCAGAATTCTTAATTCCCCATGAAATTATTTTTCTCTGATTTTTGGAAGATTTTAGAATTAAAATTGAATTAAAAATTCAATTTAGAAGAAAGTGAAATTAATTTGAAATTAGAACGGAATTAAATAGAAATTAGTCAGAAAATTAAATTAAATTAATTTTGGGTTATTAGTTTAATTAAGAATAAAAAATTAGCAAATTTAAATAATTATTGATAATTATTTAAATTATAAGAATTTAGAAATTGATTTTAATTAACTAATAAAGACCAATTAACTAAGGTGAAATTAATTAAATAAGATTGATTATTTAATTGATATTGAGAAATGATTAAATGATGAAAAGATTAGGACATAGCAGAATTAAGATGATTAATTAAACAATTAAAGAACTATTTAATTAATAGAGGAATAATTAGTAGTTACACGTGAGCTTGCAAGTCTGTCCATTTTTGGGTGTCTACACTACTTTTCTATTTTGTCATCTACATTGTATTTTTCTATCTTTTCCATTTTCAAGAGTTCCATATTTTGCGAAGCATCACTATCCCACTTAGCACTTGAGGTCTACTTAAGCATATTGGGGCAGCTTCCTTCCGAATGTGCAATTTTGAAAAGGAGGAGTAATCACCATATTTTCCTTTGCTCCCCCTTTTTATATTGCTCATTTTGGTGAATCTGAATCATAATATTTCCATTCTAATTTGGTGTCTAGATATCCTATGTATGCATTGCATTAGTTAATATTACATTAGATCTTCATGTTTGAATTGATTGTTAGACATGTGTTGTTCATTAAAAATTGTGCTTAGTTGATGAATGCTTGCATATCTCTTTCAAAGTTCATATTTAAATTAGATCTATCTATCTTTCATTTTCTTGTGTATGAGTTTTATTATATTGAATCCCACTTATATCATTCTAGTTAGGAGAATTCGTAGACTTATGGGTTGCTTTGATCCCAAGTCCTTTATATTTCTTAGGAATCTTGATGAGACCAAAATGCCTACTAATGAAATTCCTCATATTGTTGAGAATAACTCTTCCTAATCTTATCATGATGAATATGAGATCTTAAGATTCCCTCCTATGAAAGTCCAAAAGCTTTCCCATGACTTTTAAAAATTTGAGCAATAGTTAGGACAAGAGAAATCCAAACCCGAGGTCATCTCCATAGTAGAGGGTTTGAGGAAGATAACTCATAATGATGAACATGGTATTAATGAACCATAACTGATTGAATGTTTGAAGATGTTAATTTGATGATCACCAGAAAGTTAATGCAAGACATTAAATCAGTTAATGTATTGTACTGTCATTGATGTCAAATTGATATAATCTGATTGGTTATATACAAAGTGTCAAAGACTTCAAAGAACCGGAGAGATAAAGGTTATTCTATCAGTAATGCATAAAGGTTTAGTATGCACTAAGTGACAACAAACACCGATGGGCAGTGCACTCGATGGATAGAGAAACCCGAGAGAAAAGTCACAGTGATACCCGAGCAAGAAACTCGAGCAAGCATTACCAATGAGCAGAACCACAGTGTTACCCGAAAAAAAGATAACCCTAATGGATAGATAACCCCGATGGACAAAGATGTCTGAGGACAACTGAAGTGTAGACCAAAGCTAAGAAGGAGTTAAACACCAAAAAGAATTGAAGTTCAGAAATGACAAAATACTTAACTGGGAGGAGCTAAAGGAGTTAACTGGTTGATAAACATTGTTTTCATTGTTAAGTTTAAAATCCATAGATAAGATAGAGTTTTAAAGTTGTTTTATTCCAGTTGTCAAAGAGAAATCTATGGGATAGAACTGAAGTAAAGCTTTAAAGAAAGAAATTCAAGAATCGCAGATTACGCCAAGAACAAGAAAGTCAAGGACTTAGAAATGGTGAAAATATGTCTATAAAGAGACAAGATAATTTATTATGAATTAGGGGAGTGAATAGAAGATGATTTTGAAGAGAAATTGGTGAAGAAAGACTTCATACAGTCCTGATCAATCAAGCTAAAGAATAGAGCTAATATTTCTGCAGACACTAAGCAACAGAGAAGCATAGTATCACTGAGAAAAAAGAAGTGGAGAAAAGGTATTGAAAGGAAACATTGATCAGAAAGGTATTATGAGATTATAATAGATCTAAACATCTGCAAAGCATAGTTGTATTTATCAATAGATCATATACTATTTTAGTTTAACCATTGATTTAGAAATTCTCTTAACTGAGACGGATCTAAACAAATCCTTTATATATTGAGATACATCCCAAGGAGTATCAAAAGGTTAATCCATGAAGATAGCATAGTGAAATGCTAGATATCAAGTAATTAACTTTTACTGATAAATCCTCTAACAAGGTTGCACTTAATAGTGTGTATGTAACCTTTAATAGGGTTGGCTCTTCACCAAGCTCACTTCAGAAGAGTGAAAATTTTGGGTTACCGGTCCCAAGTGGTTTTTCCCTTAACATGGTTTCCATGTTAAAAATCCATGTGTCAAATGTGTTTATGATTAATTGCTTTCATGTTTTTCTTTACACGTTACTAAAATAGGATTGATCAGTAAACACTAAGTTATTTACTATATTTCAGTAAATGATAGACTGTTAATCAGTAATGATTAAGAATAAGGTTTAACAGTGAACTCCGAGTAGTAGTTATTTGATAATATTATTTCAAGGCATACATCTTGTAGGAATTAAGATAACTATAGGATTATAATAGTGGTACAAAGTTTTTGGTTTGATTTATTGGAATGTTTTTGAGGCCACTGATTCACACCCTCCCCCTCTCATTTATTCAAACAGGTGTTAACATCTTGTGTACTATCTCTCATCTCATTGATAAAAATGTCAAGCCTATTAGATATTATTCCCAAGAATTAGGTTTCATTCCACCTACCACTAGTGTTGAGACGTCTATTCCTAGCATGTCCACTTATGCTCCACCTCTCATAACCACTTTCATTCAAAACATCAATCCTACACATGTTGAAATTCCTAATCCTATTGTTCCTGCTATTCCTTTAAGTGTTCCATGTATTTCCTTACCTTCATCCATGCCCACTTACAATAGTGTTCCATTTTCATATTCTATCATTCCTTCTATTGATCCCATGATTTGTGACCCGCATCAAAGGTCGAGGGGCAGTTCTTGAAGTGTTGCAGGGGTGGGAAAGTGTGCTTCATGCAACATAACCTATGGGATTTTATAAGATGACTCTTCATAATTGGTGTTTGGGGAAAAGGAAGGAAAATCACCTTTATTAAAACAACCTAAGCTAAGGGGAGGTGAAGCACCAAATCAAAGCTTTTTTCGGTGAGATAATAATTTTTCAAGTTGTATCTACAAGGGTTCAACCTTCTCTGGGAATAGTTTTGTGTCATCACTCACTCATGACATGATGCACCACATTCCCTTCATTGTTGGTAGGAGAATGAGAATCCAAAGTCATCAGACATAGGGCTTATACATTCATATCCTGCCATGGGAGGCATCTGCAAGGGTTTGAATTAAGGAACATCATTCCTAAAGAAAGTGAATTTATCCTCAACGAGGGATATGGTATTCAACACCATGAGAAGGAAGACAAAAATCATTTGAATAAGGGTCGAAAGAGAAGACCTCACTTCCTAAAAACCTTCTTCCCAAGGATCAAGCTGTAGAAAACATAACAGAACTGGACCACACCTATGAGAGTTCAATACATGACACATTGATTAACAAAAATGAAAATACATCGAGTACACATACCCCATGATCTATTAAGAGAAAACATTCCTAGGTGAGAGATAATGCCCCAAAAAATATATGTTACAATATGCACCCCTGTGTTTGGATTCCCAATTGGATCAATAACTAGGCTATAAAACTCAACTCACGGATTGGACATCCAAACTAAGAATCTATCTTCCTCATGGTGAAGGCTCATTTACTTTTCAACCCAGGGAACATGTACTTGAAATGGGCTAGCACTGTTTGTGCACTAAGTCCCTACCAAAGTCATGCTATCCTACAACTTAAGGAAAACAATGTTAAAAGGTAAATGCTTGGAATTGAAATACTTCAAGTGCTAGAACTAAACTTATACAAACAAATACAAAAATTTTGGGATGTGCATACATGAAACTACTATACCTTCTTTGGCTATAAGAATAGTCGCATGAAACTGCTTTCATTGGTTGCAAGAACAAACAAACTCCAAAACTGTAAATAAAAATGAAGGAAACTAATGTTGAAATTGAAAGGGATTCCTCACCAAGTGGGCCACCTTGGATGATTATATCTAGAGCTCAGTTACACATTATGAACTCAAAACTTCATTTCTTTATTCATGTTGCAAAAAGTAATTGATTACAAAGAATATATGAAACTTAACTGAAACTATACTGAAAACTGAGATGCTACTTGATGAAGGGCGCTCCCCTTAATGCCACAACCTCATAACAGAAACAGAGAAACAACAACAATTTGCAAGAATAGAAAATGGGCTTCTTATTATCTCCACAAATGTGGAATTACAACTTTCAGAATTACAATATGCAAAGCCACATGGGCATTCCCCTTACAATATTTT
>MU227512.1:226152-236935 GCA_018584345.1 Thuja plicata | reverse complement strand
GTAGCATCAGTAGGAGTACAAATACTCATTCTATAGACCCATAAAGCTAGATTTATCTGTAAGTTCCAATCTCTACCATTCTTACAGACTGTTCTATGTAATATTTTAAGAATGGTTTTCTTTGATGCCTCTGCTTGACCATTTCCTTACAGGAAGTAAATGGAGGACCAATGTTGTTTAATCTCAAATTTCTTGCAAAATTGTTTAAGGTCCTTATTTTTGAACTGGCCTCCATTGTCAGTGATAATCTTGGAAGGCACTCCATATCGAAAGATGATATGATTCAAAATGAATAGAGAAACTATCTTTCCCGAGGAAACAAAAAGTGGGATTGCTTCTACCCATTTAGTGAAGTAATCAGTAGTAGTGATAATAAAATTGTATCCACTTGATGAGTTGGGATGAATCTACCCAACAAGATGAAAGGCCCAATGTTGAAATGGCCAATGAGATATAGAAGGAATGAGCTCCCTGCCTGGAGCATGTATCAGGTTACCATGTTTTTGACACTTTTAACATGACTTTGCAAAATCTACTACATCAATCTGACACGTAGGCCAATAGTACCCCACCCTAAGCAACCTTCAGGCCATGGAAAGACCATTAGAATGTCCCCCATAGATGCCCTCGTGGATTTCAAATAACGCTTGGTCAAATTCTACCTTTTCTAAGCATCTAAGAAGTGTTCCATCTAGATCCCTCCTATACAAATCGCCAGAGATAAGGGAATGGCAAGAGGCATTTTGGGTAAGGTTTCTGCGTTCAAATCGATTAAAGGTTTCAGGAATAATACCATCACAAAGGTATGAGTAAATTTCACCATAAAGGGATGACTCACGACCAACAAGGGTAAAAATGACATGACTTTTTTGGCAGTCATAGATAGGGTGATGTAGTTCTTCCACCAGGAATTCAAATCTGGATTCATGTTGCTCTAACTGAAGGAGTGAAGTAGTGTATCCATAGCATCAAATTATTTGTTTTTTTCTCTAGGGATTTGTTGAAAAGTGAAAAAGGTGAAGTATCATTTCAAGGAATCAACTATTTTCTTTTAAGGTGCCAGTTTCTCATTTTTTGTTTGATATTCATCATTAACTTGCTTGATTATCAGCTGTGAATCCCCATAGATGTGTAACTATGTGATTCTCCATTCTATGGCCATCTTAATTCCATTTGTTAAAGCTTCATACTTAGAAATTTTGTTTGTACATGGGAACAATAACTTGTAAGACTTAGGAATCGTGTACCCATGAGGAGAAACAAACAACACAGCATCTCCTGAACCATTTTGCATAAAGGATCCATCAAAGAACATCTTCCATGTTCTTTTAGTCATATACATGAGGTGCTCATCTAGGAAGTCAACTTGAATAGGTGTAGTATCTTGCAATAGGAAATAAGCCAATTGATATGTTATGGCTTGTCCTTTGATTTCTTTATGTTCAATGTACTCTATGTCAAATTATGAAAGTATCATCATCCATTTAGCAAGGCTACCTATGAGGGAAGCCTTACCTAGAAAATACTTGAGTGGATCTCTTTTTGCTATGAGGTGTATAGTGTGTGCAAGCATGTAATGTCACAAATTTGTGGAAGCAAACACAACTACAAGGCAATATTTCTCAATGTTGGTGTAGTTAACCTCGTATGAAACAAGAGTGTGGTTAATGTAGTATATTGCTATTTCTTTCCCATGTTCATCAAATTGATCTAGTAATGCCCCCAAGGAATATTTTGTCACTGAAATGTATAGAATAAGTGGTTTCCCTGGGATACGAGGCATTAAAATAGGAGGATTTTCCAATTATTTCTTGATTTGATCTATGCTCTTTTGACAATCCTCATTCCAAACACATTTGACTCCCTTGTGTAAGTTCTTATTGAAGGGTTGAGCTCTATCTGCCAACTATGAAATTAATCTCCTTATGGATTGAAGACATCCTTGAAGACTCCTCATTTTACTAATGTTTCTAGGAGGTGGCATATCTATGATTGCTTGGACTTTTTCAGGGTCTACCTCTATTCCTCTTGTTGAAATGATGAATCCTAGCAGTTTTCCAGAGGTGACTCCAAATGCACACTTTTTAGGATTTAATCTTATTTGAAATTGTTCCATATGATCTAGAATGACTTCTAAATCATCTAAGTGTGTATCTCTCTTCTGAGACTTTCCCAAGGTGGAAACCACATAATCTTCCATATTTTTATGCATCATGTCATGAAAAATGGTTGTTATAGATCATTGATAGGTGGCTCCTACATTTTTTAATTCAAAAGGCATAACATTCCAACAATAGGTACCCCATGCACAAGTGAATGCATTCTTTTCTTGATCTTCAAGAGCTATCTTAATCTGATTATACCCAGAAAAACAATCCATCAAGGAACAAATCTCATAACCCATAGTCATGTCCACTATCATGTCTATGTTGGGAAGTGGAAATTCATCCTGTGGGAATTCTCTATTGACATCTTTAAAATCTGTGCAAACTCGAATGGATTTTTCATGTTTGGAAACTGGGACAATGTTTGATATCCATTCAGCATAGGCAATAGCTCTTATGAATCCTGTACCAAGGCATTTTTCTAATTCTACTTTGACTAGGAGAGCTATGTGAGGATGCATCTTTCTCAACTTTTGTTTAACTGGTTTGACACTTAGAGCTATGGACAAGTGATGCATGATAATATTAGTGTCCAACCCTAGAATATCTGAATAAGTCCATGCAAAGTTGATCTTTTTTTTCTGTAAGAACTTAGTGTAGGCTTCTTTTTCTTGTGCTGACAAGGATTTACCCAAGTGTATGATTTGTGGAACCTCATTTGTACCCAAATTGACTACTTTTTTTGGTTCAATAAGAATCAAAGATCTATCTTGAAAGTAGCTAGGGAGACGATCAAGTACCTCATCCTTAGGCACCTCAGAGAGGTTTTCATCCTTGGATACATAATTTCTTTTTACTTTTTTCAGTTTTGACACCGCCACACAGTGGTTTTCACCATCAGAACTCCTATTCTTTTGATTTTATTTTCTTGTTATTTTGTGACTAAAGTACTTGATGTCTGGCTTAGTCATGCTGGTAGCCGATTCACTAGTGGAAGAGACTACAGGTTCAATAGCATTTAAGTAATAGGCTATCTCATAATCATTTTAAAATTTTAAGAGATGAGGTCAGGATGAACAAGGGGTAAGTCAATGACTGGTTCAAGGTTTTAAATGTGAATGATATCATCTCTGGTGACCAAAGAGTCAGAGTCTGTCAAGTATCCTTCTAAGCTACCCATATTGGGATTCGTCCTAACAAGTGAAGAATAGTCCACTAATGAAACATGTGGGTTCAAATCCTCTAATCCTACACGTGACTCGTCAGCTACCTCGGGTTGATAACTATAAGTGTGGATGACATAAACATCCATGTCAACTATGGAAGGCTCTAAGAAGGAGTCCCATTCATACTCATATGAACTTGTGTCTAAACTACGACTAGGATGCTTACACCATAAGGGTTTGAGACATATTGATGTAGAAGGTCTAGTGTCAAAAAAGGTAACACCTTCTCTTTCCATTACATGGACAAGATTCTTTCATTGACATTATCTGAAAGGATCTTCTACATCTTATTCATCTTTTTCTAAAGTCACAACTGACTCATGAGTGACTAAAATATCTGAATCTCCCCAAAGGAGATTAGTGGAAGGGACCCAATATTCACACATGTCTTGCTGATTTTTCAAATTAGGTACTTATTCTAGTTCATCTTCACTATCTGACTTATTAAGGATAGTAATAGTGTGCTTGTTGTGATTCATGAATCCTAGGCCAATCGTCTTCTTAGACTAGCGTCCAAAAAGAGCATGATCAAGAGGTTCGGACCTAGCATCCAATCTATGATTAAGAGGCACATGTCCAGGATAGCCCATCGGTTTGAAAAAATTATACCCTCTTCCATAAGCCTTAGGAGAGGGAGAGAAGTTCTCATTGTGCATGCATTTCTTTTCTCTATAAATCCAGTCTCTAACAAACGTCTCCTCTTTCTCATCTTGAATAGGCACTAAGGACTCTATAAACATGCCAAATAAAGTCATAGCTGAAGAGGAAGGTCTCTTTTCTTGTGAAGGCTTTCCATAAGACCTGGGTGAAAATGGAAATGTTGTGAGGGAGTTGAGTTGATACCCCCCACACCAAGATCTACTGACTTGAGCTTGTATTTACATTCAAATAAGGTTGCATCAAAGTCTTCTACTTCTGTATTGAGGGGAACATGAGCTCCTACTAAAATTGAGTTAATAGATAAAGTGTTATCCCCAGGTATACAAATCTCTATTCCATTGTAAGGGAACTTAACACACTAATGATAGGTGGATGACACTCCTTGCATATCATGAATCCACGGTCTACCGAACAAGATATTATACACAAGGGGGCCAACATCAACTATTTGAAATAAAATAAATTTTTCAACAAGGCCAATCATAACAGGAAGGACGACCAACGTCCCCTTGGAACTTCTTTTCACCTCATCATAGGCTTTGGTGATGATATTTTTCCTGGTATCTATGACTTGTTTAGAATAACCCAAAATTTTCAAAAGACTAAAGGAAAAGATGTTAAGCCCAACACCCCCATCTATCAACACGCACCTAACACAATTTTTGTGGATCATAACCTCAATATGGAGAGTGAGATTGTGTGGGTGGCTCAAAGCTTTATCATCATCCTCTGAAAAGGTAAGGTAATGAGGGCTAGCAATATGGTTAACCATGTTTTGTAATTGATCAACATCTAAGTTAATGGGGACATTTGCTGCACGCAACACATCCTCAAGGACTTGTTTGTGTCTCGGGGACAACTCTAAGAGCTCAAAGATCAAAATTTGAGTTTGGGTTCTTTGCAATTGATCAACAATATTATAGCTCAACTTAGGATTGAGTGTTGGTTTTGAGGTTACATTCTTGGATGCCACTTGTTTTGGTTTATTTGATTGACTTGAATTGGGTCCTCTAATGACAATGGGAGCTTGACTTTGTGTGACAACATTGAGAGTTTGCGATGACACTCGAGAGTTAGGACCCCTTAGTACCATGACAGGTTCTTCATCAAAGATAGGAGGAGAGTCCATGTCTAGATCATAACCATAGGGATCTTTATCCCTCATCATGTTGACATTTTCTTTGACAACTTCAAGCATCTTGTCAACATTCTCTGCATCTGTATAAGTGTAATTGATTTCAGCCTTGCCATTCTTAGCTTTAGAGGTTTCCCCCTTCTCTTACTTGGGAAAAGGTTCTTTGAATGCCTTATGATCATCGGTGGTGTTCAATCCATCTACCTTAAGTTTTTCAGTCTCAATGAGATCTTGGATGATATGTTTGAGTTTCCAACAATTTTCAATATCATGTGCAATGTCGTTGTGAACTTGAAAAAGGCTTTCTCATCCCACCAATGTGGCTTAACATTAGGTATATAATGCTTTGCAGGATCTTGAGGATGTGCAAGGTATTTGGAAATAAGTGTTTTCAAGAAATCCTCATCTGAATCACAAAGTTTTGAAAAATGACGTCTTTCTTTCTTAGGCCTATCTTGGTATCTTGGCTTGTTCTCTTTTTGATTAGATGCATTAAGTTTCATGGCTTGAACAACACTAGACAAGTGGAGCACAGTTTGATCTTTGGGTTGGGAGGAGTCCACAACTCCATCATTGACCACTTGTTTGTTCCTATTGCAATGTGAGTTATTTCCTTTATCCTTGTTAGGGTTGTTATTTTGACCATTGTTATTGTTGTTGTTTCCATGTTTGGTCAAAATTCCTTGTTCTTTCAAAACATCCTCAATCCTACATGTGGTTTCAACCATGGTGTCAAAGGAATCAAAAACCATCTTCCTAACTTCATACAACATTTTAGGAACCAAGTTGCTAACAAGAATGTCAATATTTTCATTTTTAGGAATGGCCCTAGGATAGTGAGAGCATTGTCATCTCCACCTTTGCAAGAAAGTAACAAAGGATTCCCCTTGATTTTGCTTTAAGTTGCATAATTCTAACATGGTGATAGATCTTGAAAGATTGTATGCAAAGTGTTGAACAAATATATGGACGAGCTCTTTGAAATTCTTAATGGGGGCTGTTATGTTGGTGAACCATTCTATCCTTGACCATTAAGACTCCTTGGGAACAATCTCATGAGGTATGAGTCATCTTGATGGAGCTCAAAACTTGTGGTATAAAATTGGCGTACGTAATCATGTGGATCTCCATTTCCATCATACTTGTCATATTGAGGGATCTCAACCTTTATAGGGAATTATTTCATGTTAACACTTTTGTCAAAAGGATTAGGACAAATTGAATCAAGTGAGAATGAATTCTTGGGTGCCAACATATTTTCCATCATGCTCTTAATTTGTTTGATCTCTTCTTCTTGAGATGGACCTTGCTTCTTAATCTTCCTATCCACATCAAAATTGTAGGGGACTCTAGCACCCTTGTTGATTAATCTCTCTAGGAACTTGTCTTTGTTTTTCTCTAAATATTTCTCCACATACTGCTAGAAAAGTGGTTCTTGTTGCATTTTCATGAAGTCCTGGGAGGTGAGGTCAAAACTCGAGATACTACCCCCATATTGTGAGCCATGGTGAGCACATTGTGAAGGTTGTCTTGAGTTCATAGGAGGTGTTAGTCTCCTATAATGATCATGTCTTGAAGCCCTTCTTCCTCTAGGGCTAGGAGATCATGACGGTGTTCTAGAATGTCTTCCACTTTGTGGATTCTTAGGATGGGTGGATGGAGGAGAGCTGTTTCCACCACCAACACACATGTTGTTGAATTGATCATTAAGTTGTTGATCTAAGAGTCTATCTTGCTCTTCCTGAAAGGGTTTCCTTTCTATCTCCAAAAAGGCTTTTCTTTCCAACTCTATGAGTCTAAATTTCTCTTCCTTTGTAGCTTTTTGTCTAGGATGGCTTTCCTTTCACGCTTAATTTTCTTAAGTCTTTCACTTGTGTATCTTGAAGATGTTTTGAGTGGTGAACTTGGTCTTGAATGTCTAAACAAGTCATTGGTGTATGTTGCATTCACACAAGTGCCATAAGGTTCATCATCTTGGTTTTCATGTTGTGATTGTTCATCTTTATAGGCTTGCCTCTTACCTCTCTCAGCCCTTTAGTGTGCATCTAGATATCTAGTTGAGATAAGGGGTGAGACTGGTCGACTGTCACGAGAGGAACTGCCAAATGAAATAGTATCTATATGTTTTTCAAATATGTTATCAAGGCATTTATCCATTTCTTCCCTCTCTCATCGAGTCATTGTGTAACTCATATCCATATCCAAGCGAGAAGATTCTAAGGGTGTACTCAACTAACTAAGGTTACTCTTGGAATCAAACCAATTTTCTAAGTTGTTCCTGGGTGATTGATCAAATACAAGCTCTTTTCCCTTACTTTTTTGGCTAGTTTGAACCAAGGGTAATTGGTTAAATACTACTTGAGGTTGCTTTCCTTGATCTACTTGATATCTTTTTGTAACTATCATGAAAGAAAGGTACTAGGTGATAGGATGACCCTAAGAAACATTGGTACCAAACCAGGATAGTAAAAGCACTCACTTGTCCAAAAGAGAGGTGATAAGGTAAAATTTTGCAATATGCATAAACCAACACTGCCACAGAGGTGCCCACTGAACGGGTGAATACCCTAACACATATGGATCATGAGGATGATTTACCCATGTTATATTGATTGAATTTGAATTTGTATGGAAGTGAAAGGACAGGAGACTACTAAAACTCTCCAAGTGTGTTATCAAAGGATCTAAAGGTTTATCTTCTCAACAAGGACAATTTCTAGCTCACCAACTCCAAGCAAGGTCACTTGTGAAACCAAAGATTACTAGTTCAAGAGGTCAAAATGCAAGAATCCAAAGTGTAAACAAGCTTCTAACAGCGGGGTAAGTGACCTAATCTGACCCATATCGACCAAGGAAGACTGGAAATGATAGGATAAAAAATTGAGTAAGTTGACAGTTCGACACTTAAGAATGCAGATTTGTTGAACGTTTTGATGTTTGCTTTGATATTTGGTGTACATTTTGATGTTTCACTCACCCAAGACACATCAAGAAGATTGGTTTGTTGTAAAAATAACAGTCACACCACAACCTAGGTAAGATAGACAATATCTGTTGAATTCCCACTTGAACCAAAGTTCAGTAATGCCTATTCATAGCAGAAAACATAGAAGCTTGGAGGCACGGGCTCCTCCTTATAGTGCACTCACTTCTCAGGCACACCAAGCTTCAAATCCCAAGGGAATCACTTCCCAAAGGACTGTTGTCTCTACTAAGAGCCGTGAAAATGTGGGACATCTTAGTCGGTCTCTGACCTTCTGCACCAACAGATAGAGGGATTTTGGTCACTAGAACAAATTTTTTAGTTAGGGCATCCATTCAAGCGGCTATACATGCGGTAGATTAGCCCCGTTAAGGAGCTCTCCTAGCCTACAAAAGTTGCATTCTATAGTTTTTTACGCACCACAAGGGTACTGAGGGAGATCTTCTGTTGGCATAGAGAAATCGACACCTGTTCAGTGTGAGATTAATCACAATGACATTTTTATATACCGGTTTGGAAGGGCTTGGATTTAGCCTGTTACCGGTTGGGAAATCCACTCTCACTAGCTCTATTAAAGCTCTCAGGAGGTAGCCATGCTAAAATAATTATATGAATTTCTCTTACACCCAAGATCCACAAAGGCGAGGGGAGAGGATACGTTTATATAATTCTTAGGATTACAATCTAAAAAGACACTTCGGACACATAAGAAGATGAAAACAATGTTTCTGGATTTATGATCATCCCAAAAGGGCGAGAGCATAGTTTCCTGACATTATTTCCATCACTAAAACATTAGATATAAATTCACTTTAAAAATTATTGCATGTGCATTCTTATTTAAATAAAACAAAACAAAATGCAAGCATAATGTTTAGCATTTTATCAATCAAGGCAACCTGGAAGATGATTCATTAGTAGTCTGTGTTTTTAGTCTTCTTTTTATACATCCTGCAAACCACTATTAGGCTATAATCAATAAGATAATTTAGAGAACAACAAAGCCCAAAACTCGTCAGTGTTAGAAAAATCAGAAAATCATAAATCTGATTGCATATTCAGAAAGTAGATAAAAAAATCATGCACTTTCAAAAACAAATCACACTAAAAAATGTTACCGTATGAGCCCGTACGAGGCTTTGAAAGCTGCAAAATAGAGGATTAGACAGGTGCAGTGATGAAAACCTGCAATTTATGATAAATTTGTGACTCAAATCTAGAAACTAAGAGCAACCCATAAATCTTCAGACAATTCTACTTTAAAAAAAAAATTTCACTCAATTTGGACCTAAAATGAGCAAGATATGATTGTTTGAAGTTGGACTGCAATTTCAAAAACTCCAATGGTGAAGACAAAGACTTTTCAAACTCTGCTAACGTCAGCATACTGTGGCATTAAAATTCATGGCTTCATGCCTATCATAGCACTCCATTCATAATGATGGTTTGACGGCCATCAAATTAAACACAGTGAAAAAAATTTGATTTTTTTTAGCCTCAGGCTACTTGCAAAAAAATCTGAAATCTACCTCGATTTCCATGCAATGGGTCGTATGTCCTACTTGGGCAAAAGAAATTTGCCACAGATTTGACTTTCACTGGATATGGGCGATTTTATACTCATTTTCAACTGAAACGATGTTTCAGACGCGATGGTGGTGTCAAATTTGGCTCAAAATGAGAGCTTCAAGGACGTTGAGATAATAATAGACATAAGATAGAAGGAATTTTTGAATGTGATGATAGAAATAGATTTCTGCCCCACGATGGGTGCCAAAAATGTGTGCTAAAATGTTGACACACTTCTATGAGTCATTGTATTCAAGATTTCTTAAGAATGAGGTCTCAAATGGCGACTCATAGCACCCTATTCATGGAGTGCAAGGGTTTGTGATGAAGGCCCTCACTTTAGACCTAGTTTATGCCCATGAAATTACACCATGAAATGAGAGACTCAAAGAGGAAGAGAAAGAATTCTAGTCTCCATGATCATCAAATATGCATTGCAAATAAAAATGGAAACTATTCTATATGATAATGATGCATGAAAGGAAATATGCAAACTAATCTATGAAGGAAATATGCAAGATTAATCTATTGAAAGGAAATATGAATCTAAATTAACATGAATCTACTCTAAATGGATTGTCATGGATGCATGAGAGAAGAAAACAAGAAGAAGAGAAGTTGCATGGTTCAAGCTCAAATGCTCAAACTCTCCTCCAAAATTGCTCTCCAAACCTGCAACATAACAATAACATGAAAACTTGATATGTCTCAAATGAGAAGGAGAGGGCTCCTTATAAAGGAAAGTGTGGAGAGGAATGCATCCTCAAGAGCAATGCGGGATAAATCCCTAAAAGGCAAGTGAGAGGAAAAATCCCACCACTTAGAAATATGTGTGGAGAACAAGGAGTTTCATTTATTTTTTATTTGATTTATTTCTTTTTTTTCATCAAAAAGAGAGCTTTAAGTGGGGATTTTATTTGTTTAATTAGAAGAGGGATTTTTTCTTTTAATTAAATAAGATTATTTAATGAAAAAAATAGATTTTAATTAAATAAGATAAGATTATTTAATTAAAAGAGAGATTTTATTTTAATTAAATAAGATTATTTTATTTAATAAAAAGGGATTTTCTTTTAATTAAATAAGATCATTTTATTTAATTAAA
>MU227512.1:189503-207499 GCA_018584345.1 Thuja plicata | reverse complement strand
AAGAACGAAGGATTTATCATGATGAATGCAATACAATGCAAGATTATGCTAAGAAATGAAATATGAGAGATTAAGCTAAGACATGATTTCAATGCAATTTAGTCTAGAAATTGAAACTATCTTATTTTCAAAAATGAAGTTATTCTATATGAGATAATCAAGAAACATGACAATAATTCAGTATTCTAACAATGCAATTTTTCTCTAATAATTCAGGGGATAATCAGGGGGTTTGAATGAAGAATGAGAGTTCTTTTATAGACTCTGAGAGAATCAGAATAGAAACTTTCCTATTTTGAAATAAAACAAATAGAAAAGCCAGTTAAAAAAAGAATTCAATAAATTATTTTCTTCCTGCTTTAACTGTTTTATCTCTTTGATTTAATATTGTTTTATTTGAATTTAATTATTTTATTTCTCTTTAAAGCAAAATTAATTCAAAGTTTCCATTTCTGAATAGAAATAAGATTTTGATAGAATATTCAATCAATTAAATAAATATGACCTCATAATTGCTTTTTCTCAATTATCTGAATAATTAAATTCAATTATTGAAATGAGGATATTTATTTAATAATTAAATATTATTTAATCCCTTTTTCATGTGTCTCAGCTAAAGAGGGTGAATTTAATTTAATTAAAGTGCTAGGACTTTATTAATTAAATTAATTTGATCATAGGGTTTGTTTAGCTAAATAGGTATTTAGGAATTAAATATGATGTATGATTAATACAGATTTAGGATTTTCTGCATTTGACACTCAGGTCGAGTAGAGTCAGTGAAAACTTAGAATTGCCTAGTACAATAGGACTTTGATGATTTAAAATAATGACAAATGCAACAAAATTGGTTAGAGTTGCAAGATGCCAATTTTGGGGTGTTACACGTAATACTAGAGAAACTAGTTCTTTTGTTTGTTCTACCTCACTAGTCCTTTCTCTAAGCTTGGATCTTCTCCACCGAGGAGTCCCTTTGGTGGCTTTAGGGGTTTTCTTCTTAATTTTTTTCCTAGTGGGCTTCACTATAGGTGTAGAAGCTACAAAAGGATGTTTTTCTTCCTGTTTCCTTTTCTTAGAGCCAAGGGTAACTGGCTCAATATCTTTCTCTTTCATGACCTTTTTACCTTCCTCACCTACCTTGGATTTTCCTTTTTTATTTCCTTACAGAGACCCTAGTCCTTATAGGATTTTTCTCTATGGTACTGACACTAGGGTCTACTGAAGGGTTTACTGCTATGTTGGTAGGTAAGGTTGATCATCTTGGTTTTCCTGTGCACACCTGAGATGTGACAGGGTCACTTCTCAAATTACCCTAGGTGTCTGATGCAGAAGCATCCTAGGTGTAAGGGCAATCTTTGTACAAAATAGCCCTTATTAAATGGAAAACACATATTTTTGGGTGATGTGATGCAGGAGCATCCTGGGTATAAGGGCAATCTTGCATCACCCAAAAATATGTGTTTTCCATTCAATAAGGGTTATTTTGTTCTGAGAAATATCTCTTAATGATCTTTAAACTAATAACTTAATGAGATAGTGGTGAGTGACAAAATGTGACCTACCTTTTTGTGCTTCAGTTGCACTGATAGATAGTAAGTTGTAGAGGATGTTTGGCACATTCATCAGAGGTCTGATGTGTTGCATGTGACTGAGAAGATTGAAGTGAATGGAGTGAAAACAAGATTTTATTCCCTCACAAGTCAATTATTTCATGATTTAAACCACCACTTCAACCCAAGTTGGTGGCAAGGAAAGCCTTTTGATCCCTTATTTATCAACAATCAAAGGGCCATCTCTAGGGTGAGAGAACTGGGCCCTAATAGACCTTGCATCCTTGGTTTCTGGAAATTCTTCTCCTATAAAAAGAAGACCTATTACTTCATCTATATGTTCTTCCATTACCACAACTCTCAACCCTTTAACTTGAGCTTCACCATTAGAAAATGTGCGGGCAAATTGCATAGCAATATTATTATCAAAACCATTCAACCTTAAGAGATTACTTAACCACCCATAATTCCTTAAAGGGGGTGCACATACCAGGTCTTGGAGAAACATGTCATGAACTCTGCATTTATGTCACACAAATGGTCCTCCCATGGCAAACCAACATTTTTTAGAAAATTCCCCCATAATTCTTCCTGAAAGTGATGAAACAACCTCTCTAAGAGCTCAAAATCTTTACAACTGCTAAAATGTAGCTCCCAAGAACCTTAATTCATTCCTGCAACCTATACGCTCTATAACTCAAGTTCTTCACAAAACCCTTATGTCATTTCTAAATTGGGAATTACATGTTGTAAGACCAGAAAAAGGCATATTAGCATACCTAGGAGACCAAAAACCCTCAATAATATGCTAACCTATGTAATCTATCATGAAAGCCGTTCAAAACAAGAGTTCATAAAAATAAAGCATAAAAAATCTAAGAACCCCCTTCAAATGAAGCTCCCATGTCCTTCTTTCTTCTCCATAATCTGATTTGATGTGGCTCTTTGACAATAACAAGATTGCACAAAGAATTTTGAAAACACAAGTTTGCAACGAGAATAGTAGAAGATAGTGGTCTAACCTAGAATGAGAGAAATGCATCCCATTTTATAGAAAATGAGAGTCAATTAGGTGAGATTGCACAAAATCAATGCATAAATGAAGATATTGGTTGGTAGGATGTTAGGAAGCATGATATGGGGGAGATATTGAGAATATTCATGAAGCACCTTAATAGGGATGTGAATCCTCAATTAAGGGATATGGCAATTAGGTAGGATTAGGAATCATTATTCAAATTAATAATTCAATATTCTCAATATTCCTCAAAATCAATAATTAGATTTATGAAATTATAAAAATCTCATAAATTGAAATTATCCAATTAATTAATAAAAATTAATTAATTGTTGAGAGACTTAGGGAAAAGGGAATAAATAAATTTTATTTATTTATTCAATTAGGACTAAGGATAAACTATGGGTTATTCATCCCAAGAGGGGAAATTAGTGAATTATAGGTCAAATTGAAGGTGTTGATGTTGAATTGAAATGACTTTGATAATATTGATAAGGTTTAGGATCAATTCCAAGGGTTCCAGATTAGTTTAGGAAATCACAAGCCATCGATGAGCTTTAACAATGCGCCCGCGATAATGATTAGAAATGATATTATGGCATCAATGAACTTGGATGACGCCAGAGGATAAATAAAGGTAAGGAGACATCGATGAACTTGGAAAATGCTCCTAAAATGTGAAAGTGACAGTGAGGCATCGATGAACTTTGACAATGCTCTTGAAATGATGATTGATGATGAAATAGCATTGATGAACTTTGACAATGCTATTGGAGGAATTAAATGATAATGAGGCATCGATGAACTTTGACAATGCCAGAGGATTGATTGAAAGAGATTGATAATACATTGATATGAGTTTGGAATCAAATGAGTTTTGAATGATCTTGGAATGATTTAGGAATATGATCAATTTGGCCAAAATGAGAGAAATATTAGTAATTGATGACATGGAAGAAAGACACAATATTAGTGAATGATAAAGATCAAACACACAATATAGAAGACATGTTAAAAATGGGGCATAGGCAATGAACCATTTTTAGGTGTCTACATTTTTCCCCTCTTTGAGACAATGTGATTATGAGCATTGGCACAAAGAAAAATAGTAGATCATGCCCCAGTGGATCGATAGAATGGAGGTAGGATGTCCCCTCGGAAAATTGGGTAGAAATTGATATGAGGACAATTTTTTGAAAAAGAAAGATGATTGATTGAAGATATGTTAGGAGAAAGAAGAAATTAGATGAATAAATGTTAGTAAGATAGAAATATTTTGGCTTTCATAAGTGCAATTATGTCATAAGAGCTTATTTTGATATTGCAAACTCGATGCAGCGCATCGTGGCACAAAAGCCAGAGAGAGAAAGTCATCATGTTGCATAAAAAAACATGATGTAGACAGAGGATGATCATCTCCATCCTAAATAATATAGCAAACATGCCCCAAAATTTCATGAGATCATCAAACAAGAATAAAAATAAAGTGAAAACTGGTCATGAACCATCTCGGCTACTCTCATAAGTTTAGAAAATATCATCGAGTAGCATAGGAACATGATCAAAAAAGAAAATCAATAAAAGATAAGACACTCACAGAAACAATGTGAGCCATAAGCCATTTTGATCTTTTGTTTCTTGCATTAAATGTTCGGGGATTGATAGCTTAGATTTCAAATTGACTGATTGGATAATTGATTGATAAATTGGACAGATTGATTGATTGATAGTTGAGATTGAAAGATAGAACATGTCCAACTAGATTGAATGTTGAGTCACAATGATTCAAATTGTGTTTGTGAGAACATGATTTTGTTAAGCACAGAATGATGAATCTGCCACGGATGTCTACAAACATGATGTCCGATTCACAAAAAGAAGACAAGTATGTACAAATTTATTGCAGATTTTTGAAGAGATTATTGTAATTTTTAGGATTTTTGATATATTTGAATTTTTTGTGATGATATTTTTTTAGGACTTTTTAGGATTTTTAGGATTTTTTCAGCATCATATTTGAATTTTTAGCAATTTTTTGAGGACATTATTTGATATTTTAGCAATTTTTTCAAGACATTATTTGATTTTTTTTAGAGATTTTTTAAGGTCATTAAGATATTTACAATTTGTTATCTCCAATCAGATAGTCAAGGAATCTCATGGATAAACCATGTTCAAGGTCTTTCCCCTAGTTTGAATTCAAATTCAAAGATGCTCAGTGCCAGGAATCTGCCCCCAAACAACAAAGAGGCTATGTATAGAGGCCAAAAAGACAGATAGACTGGGTATACCAAGGGTAAGACAAAGAAGATCAACCAGTTACAAGCCATAAAGGGGCACTAGGGTCGATGCAAATTGAAATATGTGATCAGGAAAGGACATCAGGATACCAGGCGGAACCATGATAGACATTGGAGCAATAACTCACTACGTGTGGCACCTATTTGCCAGGTTTTCACTTGTGGATGGGATTTTTCTCTTGATTTCTATTTTTGCATGCCAAGATGCTTGTTTACCATGTTTTCATCAAGGCAAGCATTTTTTTCTCTTTTTGATTTTTTTTCTTTTTTGTCTTCTTTTTTTTTATATTTTTTTCAGAAATTTTTGCAATTTTTATGTACTTTTTTCAAAAAAAATTGCAATTTTTTTTGTCTTTTTTTCAAGATCATGCATAATGCTTATAGAGGTGCATGTTGTTTAGTGCTTCAGGAAATGGTTCTCCCTCCAGTGTTGCAAGATGATACACTCTAGACCCATATGATGTTGTGACTATATAAGGGCCATCCCAATTTGGTTCAAATTTTCCAGCCTTCTCTTTGTATGGCTGGGTTTTGTAATTCATCTTTAGAACCAATTCTTTGATCTCAAAATGGTGAGCTTGGACTTTCTTGTTGTAAATCCATTTGAGATAGTTTTGATAGGCTTGCAAGTGTACCAAGGTGGTTTGTCTCTACTCATCAAGCATTTTGAGCTCATGCAATCTGGAAACTATGTACTACTCATCATCAACAATGCCTTGTAAGGATACTCTCAGTGAAGGAATTTCAACCTCGAGGGGTAATATGGCCTCAGCACCATAGACTAGAGAGTATGGAGTAGCACCAGTGGGGGTGCGAATGTTGGTTCTGTAATCCCATAGAGCTGGATTGAGTTGCAGGTGCCAATCATGGCCAACATCATTGACAGTCTTTTGGAGGATCTTAATGATCATTTTGTTAGATGCCTCTGCTTGGCCGTTGCCTTGTGGATAATAGATGCTAGAAAATTGATGAAAATTTTTAAATTTCTCACAAAGCTTTGTAACGTCTTTGTTCTGGAATGGGCTACCATGATTAGTAATAATGGCCAGAGGAACTCCATAATGACAAATGATATAATTCAAGATGAATCTGGAAATTTGCTTGCCAGTGATGTATTTTATAGGGATAGCTTCCACCTATTTGGTAAAGTACTCAATGGCCAAGATGATATACTTATGGCCATCAGAAGATAGGGGTGTGATCTTCCCTACAAGGTAAAATTCCCATTGTGAAAATGATCATGGAGAAACCAATGGCTGTAGATCTTGTGCCGGAGCATGAATCAAATTGCCATGAATCTGGCACTTGTAACATTTCTTAGCAAATTTATGAGCATCTTTCTCCATGGTGGGCCAATAATATCCTACTCAAACCAGCTTCTTTTCAAGACTTAAACCATTGAAATGTCCACCACAAATACCATCGTGGACCTCATGTAAAGAATTTTCAGCCTCTAGCGAATCAAGGCATCTAAGGAGGGTTTGGTCATAGGCTCTCTTATAAAGGATATCATCAACGATGACATAACGGGAGGCTTGATAGAAAAGAGCTTGAAATTTGTTCTGGAATAAGGCAAGGGTAATATCTAGGCATGTAGGTAATTGTAAACATCTTGATACCAAGGGGAATCGGGACCAACAATGTCACACATGAGCTAAGATTACAGAATGTTGAATGCTGGAAGCAATAGCTACTCAACGAGAAATTTACATCTCTCTTTGTTATTTGACATGTCGATCATAGATGCAATAGTGGCCATGGCATCTGCCTATTTGTTATGTACTTGTGGAAGTTGGCAAAAACTGATTGTGACAAATTGCTCCTTGAGAAAGTCAGCCAAATATTTGTAAGGTACTAGCTTTTCATCCTTAGTTTCATAGTCTTCAGTGACCTATCGGATGAATAATTGAGAATCATAATACACCTTGAGGTGTTGGATTTTCCATTGAATAGAAAGTTTGAGTCCAATGACTAGTGCTTCATATTTGGCGATATTGTTGGTGCATGCAAATGTAATTCTGTAAGATTTTGGTATGACATCACCTTGTGGGGTGAAAAACATGATGCCTACCCCCGATCCATGCCTAGTATGTGAGCCATAAAAATAGAGTTTCCATTCATTTGATTCAGTGAAGGCAAAAATGGACTCATCTGAAAGTTCTGAAAGCAACGGGTGATCATCAGGAACTAGTGCCTCTACAAGCTGATCTACTATCACCTAGCCTTTTATTTCTTTTCTGTCTACATAATCTATGTCAAAATAACTTAGGAGAATGACCCATTTGGCTAGGTAACCCATGAGAGATGCTTTGCCTAAGAGATACTTCAATGGATCAATATAAGACACGAACATGGTTTTTTGGTGTATCATGTAATGTCTTAACTTTTGTATTGCAAAAACTATAGCAAGATAGGATCATTCAATGAGTGAGTAGTTTAATTCATATCCAACCAGAGTTCTACTGATTTAATAAATAGGTCTTTCTCATCCTTGTTCATCATGTTGTGCAAGAAGAGCACCTAATGCAATTTTTGTGGAAGAAATGTACAAGATAAATGGATTTCCTGGAATGGGAGGCATCAAGATTGGTGGATGCAATAGCTAATCTTTCATTTGTTGGAACGAGTGCTCACATTTTTCATTTCAATGGAAAGTCACACCTTTATGTAGTATATTTTGAAATAACTGGCATTTATCTGTGATTTGTGCAATAAACCGGTGGATAGAGTTTAGTTTCCCTTGTAGACTTCTCAGCCTCCTTAGAGTGTTTTGTGGAGGCATTTCTAAAATGGCTTGCACCTTTTTAGGATCCACCTCAATACCTCCTTGAGAAATTATATAACCTAGGAGTTTTCCAAAACACACTATTTGGGATTTAAGCGAAGCTTATACCCTTCCATTCTTTCAAATATTTTGGCTAGAATACTCAAATGATCTTTCCTGGTTGTAGACTTGTAGAGGAGGTCATCAACATAATCTTCCATCAACATGTGCATGAAGTCATGGAAGATTGTGTTCATTGCCCATTGATAAGTTGCTCCGGCACTCTTGAGGTCGAAGGGCATGACATTCCAACAATAGGTTCCCCAAGGACATGTGAAAGTTTTCTTGGGTTGGTCTTCAGGAGAAATCCAAATTTGGTTGTAACCAGAGAAGTCATCCATCAAAGATAGCATCTCGTATCCTGGAGTCATGTCGACAATGATGTCAATGTTGGGCAGAGGAAAATAATCTTTAGGGCATTCCTTATTTATGTCATGGAAATCAATGCATATCTATATGCCCCCAACGTGCTTGCTAATAGGTACCAAGTTGGAAATCTAGCTTACGTAATCTATAGGTCTAATAAAACCTGCATCCAATAACTTCTTCAATTCTCTTTACCAGTAGAGCTATTTGGGGATGCATTTTTCTTAGCTTTTGTTTGACTGGATTTACACCTGGCTTTAGAGGGAGGTGGTGAAGAACTAACTCAGGATCCAGGCTAGGCATGTCAGCATAGGACCAAGCAAAATTAATCTGGCACTCAAGGAAGAATCTGACAAATTCATCCTTCTCTTCTCGTGAGAGTGAGGTTACAAAATGTATGATCTTGGAGTTTTTTGGTGTGCCCAAGTTGATTTCCTTGGTCATTTTAATGAGCAATTCAAAATTCTCCTTTGGAGGGGGTATGTCTAGTCTTCCATCCTCGGGTGCCTCAGAGAGGTTTTGACCCTTGGATACATCCTTTGTTTTTACTTTTGCATGGTCGACTGGCACCTTTCAGTTTTCACTAGAGGACCTATTCTTCTTTTTTTTTTTTTTTTGATTTTATCATTTTTAATTTTGCGACTGGAAGACAGAGTTGACTACCCAAAATATGTTGTATCAACAAGGTCAATGGAGAACCTTTCTTTGTGGTTTCCATATGACATGCCCTCTCAGAGCTCAAATAATTCCACTATTGCTTCATCATTTTCGAAGCAATCCAAGCTCGGTGATCCTCGCTCGTCCAATCAATAAGTTCAGGGTAGACTAGGGGGATGTCATAGTTAGTGATGTAGATTTTTTTGAGGCTAAAAGTAAAGGCAAAGATGTAAATTTTAGTGTCTTCAGAGTCAAAGACATCATGCACTGAAGGTTTAGGATTGGGATCCCAAAAAATTATAGACCAGGGATCAGGACAGGTTACCAGAGGGAGAATTATGTTAACATATTTGTCTATGATAGGGAGGTCATCAGTGTCAGGGAAGAAGTGATCAAGCTCATAAGAATTAGAGGAATAGGGTGTTCATTCCCACTCATTGGAATTGGTAGTGTACTCAGAACGGGGAACCTCAGATGCCTTTTCACCATTTGAAACCTCCACATTTTCACATGAGGCCATTTTGGCACTCAAAGAGCCAATTCATAATGGTTTGAATCCAATGCCCAGATGAAGGGGATGACCTTTTGTAGAAATTGGTTCAAAAATTCCTTGTTTGTGTACTCAAAGACCACTATGGCCCTCATAGCCTTTTTTTTGCATGAGTTTGAACCCGGGCCCGTATCTTTCAATGGGTATCTCAGTGGGCTCATGTTCTTGTTTTTGTTGGTCTTGGAAAATCTAGCTGGATGCATTGTCATATACATGTTCTTCATGAAAAACTCCCCACTGAGTGAATGTAGGTGAGGGAATAACCTTCATGGTAGTCTTGGGTGGTTGTTCTTGCAATAAATTTGGTTTTCCATAAGACTTTGGGGAGAGAGGAAGTTTCCCAATATGAAAGGCTTGTGCCATGGTATACTCTCCACACCCTTTATCTTCAATCTTCATTTTTCCTTTGACCATTTTTTCTAGGGTGGCTGCATCAACATATTTGGAGGAATTGGATGGAGTATCTTCGCCATTGGTAGGTACCTATTGTATGGGCCCTTCTCTCAGATTAGCACAAAATTGGAAAGGGTTAGGATCACCTGGGACGGTGATCTCAACTCCATTGTGAAATAATTTTAGACATTGATGGTACGTAGAGGGAACCTCCTTCATGGCATGGATCCATGGGCATCCTAAGATCATGTTATAGGGAAAGTCTAGATCCAAGACTTGCAGCAATGTGTTTTCAGTAACCAAGCCAATTCTGATGGGCAGTATGATGACTCCTTTAGAAGGGCATTCAGCATCATCATATGCCTTTATTGTGATTCTCCTAGAAGGATCAATGTCACTCTCATTGTAACCAAGATCAATAATGACCTTCAAAGTGCAGATGTTAAGTCCTGCTCCACCATCTATCATGACTCACCAGATTTTGGCATTATGGACAAAGACTTCAAGATGGAGAGGGTTATTATGGCCAAGTCATTCATGTGGAACATCGTCTTTTGAAAAAGTGACATTCTAGGATGTAAAGAAGTGCCCCATCATGGCCTGAAACTAGTTATTGTCAATGTCAGTCAGAACAGTGAACTCTTTCAATGCTTTGTCAAGGACTTCCTTGTGCTGGGGGATGTACACAGAAAATCAAGGATTGATATCAAGGAAGGGGTCTTACCCAGCTGTTCAACAAGGTTGTAATCTGAAGGTAACTTGGGTTTAGATGGTGCGTTAGGCACAATATTCTTGGTACAATGGGTAGAAAATCTGCATTGAGGGTTACTATCTCGGAAGGTCAGAGTGGACACATGTGAATCGGCATCAGAGAAACAATTGATGGTATAGTCATGGCTGGTCCGAGTATAATTGACATTGTTCTTGGAATTTGAATTCGACGTAGAGGCATTTCCCTTTTCATGATCCACCAAAGGGTTTGTGAAGATAGTATGGTCAGTATTGGAAGATCTCATCATTGGTTCAACTTCAATCACACCTTGATCAATAAGGTCTTGGACTTTATGTTTTAATTGGTAGCAGTAATTGGTTATTTGTCCCTTTGTCTGATCATAATCATAGTATTTGTTGTCATCCCTCCAAAGGGGTTTAACTGTTGGGGGATCACGAATCTCAGGTAATTGAATATAATTGTTTTGCAATAACTATTGCAATACTGAGTGAAGAGGTTCACCCAATGGTGTGAACTATCTCTGTGGTCCATATTTGTTTCTTGGTGGTTGATGCTACCAATTTTGTTGTGCATTATCATTTGTTTGTGCTTGAGGTTGTGTTGGAGCTAGCGCTGGATGCGCCGCTTGAGTTGTTGTTTGCATGTTTGTAGCAGTAGGTCCTTTGAGACTCACTTTTTGTTGTGTTGTGTTAACTATTCGTGTGTCGAAAACGCCGTCATTTGTGACATTTTTATTTCAAGACCAAAATTTTGGCTTGTCACTTGAAGTGCTCGCATTCTGATTGTCCTTGTTGATTTTTAATACTCCTTTTTCAATAAGATCATCTTCAATGTTAATTCCTTTTTTTCATGAGCTTTTGAATGGTACATGGTCATTTGATTTTGAGCTCATACATAATCTCAGGTACCAAATTTTGGATACATAATCATATTTGTTGTTCTTTTGGCACATCAAAAGGGAATTGACTAACCAAAATCCTCCATCACAATAGGAAGGTCATAAATGATTCTCCAACTTTTTGTTTGGTTGTACACAAATTATTCAGCATAACCTCACTTGATATGTTGAACGTAAAGTGAGAGATGAATTTGTTGGCTAGTTCTTTCCAAGACCTGATATTGCCAGGTAATTTAGAGTATCACTCCACTGCTTGACCCTCAAGGCTTGAGTCGCATGAGGTACATATCATCATTGTGAACCTTGATGCAAGAAGTATAAAATTCTTGATTGATTTGACAAATTTTTTGGTATTCCTCCTTAGGTGTAGGGGAACACTACCTTGGACAGGTGGCATAGGTACAAAAATTAGTTCAAAGGTTGGGGGAGGTCCCCACTAAATAGTGCCAAAGTTTGGGGAAGCATTTGAAGGATATCCCATGTTGCATAGATCATTACTTGAAGTAGGTCCTTGAGGAAATGTGACATGTCTTGGGTCATGAAATTTTTGATGTACTTCTTCCAATGGTTGCATGTTGATTATGTCAGTTTTATTCTGATATGCAACACCTTGTCTTGGATCAAAGGGTAGTTGTGATTCTAGTTGTGTTGTAAACATAGGTAAAGTTGCCTTTTGGATGCTTGAGATCTTGTGAAAACTGGCATGATTACTATATGCAAATGCAAGTTTTTTTGGAATTTTTGTATTTTTGGAAATGCAACTTTGGAAATGCAAGGAGCTTATGCAAATGCAATCTAAGGTTTATGCAACTATGTTTTTGGTTTTTGGACTTTAACAATTAATATTTTGAAAGGAGACAAACCTAAGAGCATAACCTCATGAGGTTGAATAAGAATCTTGACTTGAAAATAGGATTTTGGGACAAGGGACAAGTTTGATAAAAAGGCTTAGGTCAAATCCATCATGACAAAGGTGGAATAAGACCAATTGATAAGGGTAGGGGGTTTGAAATTTTGGGACAAAAGGGGACCAAGTCAAGATCTTGTTTTCAGTGCCATCAAGAAATGCTCTATGATTTGGATACTTTCTAGGATTGTTTGCAAAGTTTTTAAGCAAGATCTAAAATTAGCTATGCATGCAAGAGGACTATGATTAGGATTTATGCAAAAGGGATTATAATGAGGATTGAAATGAGGTCTATAATGCAAGGAATTTTTTGAAATGCAAATGCAAGGAGATTAGGTCATGAATATGCAATATGAAGGCTATCAAGCATGCCAAAAGGTTCCAAGTGAAAAGTTCAAGGTTCCATATGTTAATCAAAGACAAGGTTTTTTGTGACCATTTGATTTTTCTTGAAGATTGATTTGGAAAATGTGTTCTTTAAGGAGAGTGTTTTAAGATGTTTTCATTTTTATTAAGGTTTGAACACTCACACAAGACACATCATTTAGAATGGTTGTTGTAAAAATAAACAAACACACCACTTCCTAAGGATAGCAAGGATAGTATCCGTTGAATCCCCACTTGAACCGAAGTTCAGCCGCACTTACTAATAGTGGACAACCTAGAAGCTTGGAGGCATGGGATCCTCCTTACAGTGCACTCACTTCTTAGGTACTCCAAGCTTCAACTCCCAAGGGTCATCACTTCCCAAGGGATTGTTGTCTCAACTAATAGCCGTGAAAGTGTGGGGCATCTTAGTTGGTCTCCGACCTTCTGCGCCAGCAGACAGAAGGTTTTTCGCTACTATGACATGGTTTTTAGAAAGGGAATCCATTCGGGTGGTTATAATGCACCACAAGTTACGTTACATAGGTTTTAATGCACCACAAGGGTACTAAGGGACATCTTCTTCCTGATATAACACATTCAACACCCATCCATTGTGAGATTAATCATAATCACATCTTTTGTATCCCATTTTGGATGGGCTTGGCTTTCGCCTGGTACCGGTTGGGCATCCACTCTCACTAGCTCTACTAAAGCACTTGGGAGGTAGCCACACTAAAGGACTTGCATGGATTTCTCTTATACCCAAGGTCCACCAAAGAAAGGGGAGAGGATACATCCATAAATTTCCTTGGATTTACAAACTAAAATACACCTCAAGCATATGAATGAAAATGGTTCATTTTGAAGCACCAAGCTGAAGTGTTTGCTAACTACCAAAAACACACATGAAAGTTTTAGAAAACACAAGGTCTTTTACAAACGTCATGCATTGAAACTTTTAGTAGTTTTTAGGATTCAATATTCATCCCAAAATTGACAACATGCTGCACAAATCATGAATAACACAAAAATCCAATATCCTAAGTGCGGAAACAAGTATAGGAATGCAGAAAGTCAAAAAATTTCTTGAAAAACACCAAATTTACCACCTACGTAGGAACAGGATACCACCTCCATAGAACCAGGGTACCACCTATGTAGAAATAGGCTACCACCTACGCAGCTTCTAACCACCTACGCAGCACCTGCAACCAAGTGCGCAGCTACTGGTCAGAGGCCTAAAAGGAGTTAAAACTTGTAAAAATAGAGGTTTTTTCCACATCTAAGCATGCAAAACCATCAGAAATTATGCCATTTAAGTTTATTTGAACAAATTGAAGTGAAATTGAAAGCCTAACTAGCTTGCATGTTCATCAAAATGGTTTAGAAACACCTTAGGGACAAAATCTGCATTTGATCCTAAACTAGTTTAAAGTTCATTTTAGGTACCCAAATCAGATGTGCATGTTCATTTTAGGTCCCTTATCAACTTAAAAAAGTTTATCTTGCATGAAATATTCCTTTTCCACCCCTAGTTAGGCTAGATTGCAAGTTTGATTGAAATTTGAAAAAGCTTAATTGTACAAAACCCTAAACTAGATGAGGTTCATTTTAAGAGCCCAAATCAAAATGTGAAAGTTCATTTTAGGATTTGAAAATCAAAATGTGAGGTTCATTAACCACATTAGGGTTCATTTACCAATTTTAGGGCTCATTTGAATAGTTTAGGATCCATTTTAGCCTTTAAGCAGATAAAAAGTAGAAGAGAAAGCCTAAGATGCGGAATAGCTTCCTAAACATGTAAAATTTGATCATAAAACCTAAATGAGGATCCCATATGACCAACTGCGTAGCTAAGAATCCATCTGCATTGCTCTAGGATCCAAGTGTGTAGATCTGGGTCCCAACTATGCAGGACTTAACCACTTGCGCAAAAACATGCTACCAGCTGCACAGGAACAATGACCACCTACGTAGCTTCAGTAACCACCTGCGCAGGTCTCTTCCAGAACTTGAAAAAGACACAAAAAATTTATCAGTTAATGTTTCTCACATCGGGTTCACCAAATGCAAGACTAGAAAAAGGCATATTAGCATACCTAGGAGACCACAAACCCTCAATAATATGCTAACCTATCTAATCTATCATGAAAGCCATTCAAAACAAGAGTTCATCAAAATAAATCATAAAAAATCTAAGAACCCCCTTCAAATGAAGCTCCAATGTCCTTCTTTCTTCTCCATAATCTGATTTGATGTAGCTCTTTGATAATAACAAGATTGCACAAAGAATTTTGAAAGCACAAGTTTGCAACGAGAATACTAGAAGATAGTGGTCTAACCTTGAATGAGAGAAATGCATCCCATTTTATATAAAATGAGAGTCAATTAGGTGAGATTGCACAAAATCAATGCATAAATGAAGATATTGGTTGGTAAGATGTTAGGAAGCATGATATGGGGGAAATATTGGGAATATTCAAGAAGCACCTTAATAGGGATGTGAATCCTCAATTAAGGGATATGGCAATTAGTTAGTATTAAGAATCATTAATCAAGTTAATAATTCAATATTCTCAATATTCCTCAAAATCAATAATTAGCTTTATGAAATTATAAAAATCTCATAAATTGAAATTAGCCAATTAATTAATAAAAATTAATTAATTGTTGAGAGACTTAGGGAAAAGGGACTAAATAAAGTTTATTTATTTATTCAATTAGGACCTAGGGATAAACTATGGGTTATTCATCCCAAGGGGGAAATTAGTGAATTATAGATCAAATTGAAGGTGTTGATGTCGAATTGAAATGATTTTGATAATATTGATAAGGTTTAGGATCAATTCTGAGGGTTCTGGAATAGTTTAGGAAATCACGAGGCATCGATGAGCTTTAACAATGTGCCCGCGATAATGATTAGAAATGATATTATGGAATCAATGAACTTGGATGATGCCAGAGGATAAATAAAGGTAAGGAGACATCGATGAACTTGGACAATGCTCCTAAAATATGAAAGTGACAGCGAGGCATTGATGAACTTTGACAATGCTCTTAAAATGATGATTGATGATGAAATAGCATCGATGAACTTTGACAATGCTATTGGAGGAATTAAATGATAATGAGGCATCGATGAACTTTGACAATGCCAGAGGATTGATTGAAAGAGATTGATAATACATTGATATGATTTTGGAATGATCTTGGACTGATTTAGGAATATGATCAATTTGGCCAAAATGAGAGAAATATTAGTAATTTATGACATGGAAGAAAGACACAATATTAGTGAATGATAAAGATCAAACACACAACATAGAAGACATGTTAAAAAGGGGGCATAGGCAATGAACCATTTTTAGGTGTCTACACATGTATGATCATAAAAAGATAATCATTCAAGCATTTTGATGGCGGCAGTAGGAGTTAATGAGAGGATGTCACGAACCATAATTGAAGTATATAAATACCATCTTGAACATATTAATCAATGTAACATCAATATTACTAATCAATATATAATTAATTACTAGAAGTTGCACACTTTTTTACGTGCAATGATGAGCCAATAAGAATTTGAATTTTGATTTTCAAGAAAGTGATATGTTTGTACAATGCAAAAATCAGAGAAGAAACTATGGAACTAGTATGTAACAATCCTTAGGTAATGAGTTTCTTGCAAATTAAATTTGTTTAATAAAAAAAAAGTTTAGAAATAGTAAAAAATGAAATCTTATATATTTATTACAATGTTGCCATCACAAAATAGCATTCATTTCTATGATAAATTCTAATTTATCACTAAAACCCTCATTTGAACCAAAATTATAAGAAAATTCCTTTCATCAAAGCCATGAATAAGAGCATCACTATCAACAAAAGAAAAATTCATATATCAAAATGGGCTTCAAATAAAGATAGTAGATAAATTCTTATTATAAAAAATAAAAACTAAACTAATTAAAAAAGCTAAAAACTAAACTAATTTAAAAAATAAACTAAAAACTAAATCAATTTAAAAAACCAAACTAAAATTGAAAACAAAATCATCTTATAGATAGATGATAGTAATTTTTTGGGAGATTTTATATCAAATTAGATTTCAAATAAAGGTAGCTTCCTACAAAAACTACAAAAAAATATAATTATAAAAACTAAAAACTAAACTAATTTAAAAATAAACTAAAATAATTAAAAATATTAAAAACTAAATAAATTTAAAAACCAAACTAAAATGGATCTTATAGATAAAAGATATTTTTTTTTGGATTTTATATCAAATTCCTACAAAAAGAAGAAAAAATCTAATTATAAAAGCTAAAAACTAAACTAATTTTAAAAATAAACTAAAATAATTCAAAAAACTAAAAACTAAATCAATTTAAAAAACCAAACTAAAATTGAAAAGAAAATCATCTTATAGATAGATGATAATAAATTTTTTTGGGATTTTGATAAGCCCAAAAGAAAATAAAGATTAACTTGCTCTTTCTGATTTCAAATGTTTGCTAATTTCTAACAAAAAAAAGGGGGAAGAAAATAACTAGGAAGAGGGCTACAACTATCGGGCAAGAAAAAATTATAAGCTCCAACACAAAGCCTATCAGCTTAATTATACAAATAATAATATTATAAGAAGTAACAATAATTAATCAATATAATATTACTAAATATCTTATTAATCAATAGAATAACCAATACTATTAGTAATATCAATAATATTAAATAAATATCAATATAATTGAAAATCAATATCAATAAATATTAATAATAGTAATCAATAATAATTTAATAATAATAAAATTATGATAAGATAAAATAAATAAAAATATTATTATTAGGAATCATATTAAACAAAGACATAAAATAAATTATATAAAGCCTATCGTCGACGTATACTTAACCCACAACAACTAACTTTAATATTACACCGTTTCAAATGGAGGAGTCACATCACTTGGCTAAAAAGATATATAATAAGTGGGAAATGTATGTCATAACCACTCGGGAGAAATAAGAAAAGGATAGTCCACATAAATACATTAAGGAATCTCCTTACTAAAAGGTATATATACTTTGTTTTGTTTATTTAAGTCATTAATATTTAGATTTGCATTAATAAGATAAATAAGAATTTGACACTTTTATATGAAATAGTCTTTGTCATGTATGAGATAACAGATTATGAAATATACTAGCAATCACACCTTAGTGTGCAATGGGAACATCGTAGAGTTATGGAAAGGTTATTTAAGTATTTTTCCCTTTGTTTGTCACTTCCTCTCATCCTCTCTAGATCTTCTTATCTCTATATCAATATATCTCACCATCTATATATCTTGTAATCTCTTCCTCTCTATCTCTTCCTTTCTATCCCTATCTTTGCCCCCTCCCTCCCCCCACACACATTATCTCTTCATCTAGA
>MU227512.1:140938-170263 GCA_018584345.1 Thuja plicata | reverse complement strand
GGTCGTAGGACCCCTTGGGACACAATTGAGTGTTCCAATGTATCAAAAGGGGCCATGGGGTCTTCTTAGGGGTCCTAATGCATAAGAATGTGTATTAGGACCCCTTAGGTCTCTCTTTGATCCCCGAGGACACATTAGAATACTCAAGTGTGTCCCAAGCGGTCCTATGACCTCTTGGGACACATTTGAGTGTTCTAATATTTCAAAAGGGGTCATGGGAAGTCCTTAGGACCCGTTTTGACACATTGGAACACTCAAGTGTGTCCCAAGAGGTTGTAGGACCCCTTGGGACACACTTGAGTGTTCTAATGTATCCCCGAGGGTCAAAGAGGGACCTTAAGGGTCCTAGTACACCTTCTCATGCATTAGGAAGACCCCATGACCCCTTTAGACACATTGGAATAGTCAAGTGTATCCCAAGTGATTCCCACCTACGCACAATTTCTCATATATTGAATTCATCTCAATTGTTCCAATCTCGTGGATGTTGCAATGATAGAAGCTTCAAATATCATTTACCAGTAATACCCTTGGAGGAATTAGGGAGTGAGCTCCCAACGGACCTACTTCTTCTGCAACTGCCGAATAAATTTTAAACTTTGGAGGGTTACATACAACAATTCTTACCAACATTTTTTATCCTTTCTTAACCTTGCTACTGGATGTGGATGCCATATCGCTCTAACAATTTGGTCAAACTTTTCTTTCAAACAAGAGTTCACTCTAAATTTCTAAGGGCTTAGAATTACTCTGCAAACTAAAATCTTTGTAAACAATAACCTTTCTGATTCATCATTTATAAGAGTTATTACTGTTAGATTATTGCATTAAATGCTCTGTACATAGTAGCTAGCATAGCTCAGGTAGTTCTCCCAGGCTTACTCAAAATCTCAGAGAAAATTGTCTTCCTAATTATTATACAACCCAGCTCATCTTGGTTAAGCTAGAGTAGCTCAGGTGTAACTATGATACTGACTCGGTTAACACCATAATCTATCCTAATGCATCAATATGTGGATTTGGAATTGTTAGCATATCTGGAACTAAAATATGATGGCTTGAATACATAGTTCTAGTCATTTCCTTGTATCTCTATTCTGTGATGGTAGATCTACCCAACTCATTATCTTGGGTGCCATTAGATCCTTCATTTTTTTGATCTAAACTTTCAAAGGATTTCCTTACCCACTGTTTATTCATCTAATTTCTGATTTGTGAGACCTTAGATTTACCTTTCTCAAAACCAGTATCCACTTTGTCTCTGTTCATACAATTTCTACTTAGATGACCGAGTTGTTTACACACATAACATCTCTTAGTAGGATTTCCCTTTTGGATCTGAGTCTTTATTTAATTTGCACCAATGTATCCATATTATCCACAGTGAAAACATCTGTACCATGTGTTTTAATCCCAACCAAAAAATTGCTTTGGTCAATTGTTCAACAGAGTTCCATTTCTTAGTTCTGCACTTGGAAGATCTATGACCTCGTTTGTTACATTTGAAACAATTTCCTTCAAACGTAGGTTTCTTAGTGCATTAAATTTCTCTAGGTCCATGTTTGTTGCAACTGTAGCATTTTCCATTAAAATTTGATTTTCCATTGCTCCAAGATTTATTTGATGTAAGTGCTAACTTTCCATAGTGGTTACAAGTAGGCTTCATGTTCTTTTGGGATCCTTACTTTGAGGATACACCTTGTTCAGGATTACCTAGTCCAGTTTGTCCATGATGTATGACTTTTGTTAACTAGTATGTACTACCTTGTGAATTCATCATACTTTCATTGGCTTGCCTTTCAGTGTTGACATTATTATGTAGTCTCTCATTTTCTGTTCTCAGGTTGACAACTTCTTGATTTGCATTATTGAGTTGATTTTCCAAATCTGCTTGCTGGAGTGACAAGTGATGGATTTCATTTTCTTTTTCTTCTAACCTTGTACTCAGCAATATTTTGTCTTCTTGTTCCAAATTTCTATCATCTTCTGCTTGATTCTTTTGTTCTATGTTTTCACATAATCTGACTGAATGAACTTCTTGTTCTCTTTCCAATTTTCTGACTTATTCATGTAAATTGAGATTCTTTCCAAGCAACTCTTCAATGGATGCATCATCTTCTTTAGAACTTTTTTATTTTCTAAATTCTTCAATTCTTTCTTCTATGTAATCCTTTCATTCATTTGTGTTGCTAAATATTGTCTTCTTTTCAGGGAAAGAGAGATTCACTCTTTGAATTTCTTGATCTGATCCATGGCCATTTGTAGATCTATCTTTTCATTCTAAATGGCTTTCTCTAGTCTGTATACATCCATTGTCTTTGATCTTTTCTCAAGATGTTAAACTTTTGTTAGAGAACCTTTAGTTCTGATACCAATTGTTAGAAATATATTACATACAAGGTGACTGAGAGAGGGCGTGAATCAGGAACCATTAAAAATTAATCTTCGCTATTCGCAATTAGATTATCTAATCTAATTTGCATGCATAGAACTAAAATGAAAGAATCATACATAACACATAACACAATAATTAGTTACCCAAAAACCTTCCAAATAGAAAGTAAAACTGCGGTGGGGATGTTACCCACAATATTAAGTACTATAGTATAAATTTAGCCTGTTAGAGCTTACATTAACCATTTATGATGGCCTACCCTATTAAGAGAAATAAATACTATTAATTCCACCTTGTTAAAGGATTTGATACAATACAAAAGGTAATGCAACTCTATTAAGATATTTACAAAGGAATTTTAGGACCACCTTGTTAAAGGATTTTTCTAATCGACCTGTTACAATTAAGCAGTAGATGATCTTCTTTGGAAACTCTAATTTTTTGAATGAGATCCTTTTGAATATAACTGATCACCTAACTTTGATAGATGAGTCTTTTTTGTGCTTTATACTTCTACAATCTTCTAACCAATATGCCATATCGTATTCGCATATATACTTCTCACATATATTTTGGATAAACAAAATGTCTTATATATATATATATATATATATATATATATAGAAAAAAAATCTTCATAAGTCAGCTTCCATTAGAGATAATGATATTAAACAATATATGCAAAGTTTGCCCAATAGTGTCACTTAGATCACGAATTCTACTCAGGCGACACACTGATACTTGGGTAATGCTGATCACTTTGGTCACACTGATTAGGTGGGCAATACTGATCACTCAGGCAATACTGATCACTCGGGTCACATTGATCACTCAGGAAATACTGAGTGAATATTTGTTTTTAAACTAATTAACAACATGTCTTGTCATAAAGTCTACATTTCCAACTTCCAAAACCAATCCCAAATGGTTGGAAGTAATTACAAAGTGTTTAAGACTCTTAAATGCAATTTTGCACCAAAACACAACTAGCCGTTAATATTCAAAAATTTGAATTATTAACTTATGTTTTTTGTATTTTATTGCTTAAAAATTATTAAATACTTTATGGATTCAATTCCTAATTGATACTAGGACCTAATTAACTCCATCTAATTTAATTAAATCCCACTTGGTACTATTGGTCACCCTTACATCATTTTTGGTTCTAAGTCCTTTACCAGGACTTCTAGGACTTATTAATAATTTATTACATTCTTTATTAAAAATTGTCATTAAAGGCCTCAATACACCCCAATTCACATTTAGGGATGGTTTACATTTATTGTAATCCATGGTGTCACTAGGTGTCTTCATGGATGCTCCTGCACCATACACCCCACCTTGGAAAAAGTTCTTGTCCCAAGAACTAAGGGACTTGGTGTTTGTGCCTCTCATCTTCATAGTGATGGTGTGCTTCTTCTTCCTCTTTTTGTTTATTTTTATCTTCCCCTTGGACCAATTGGACCCTCTTATCATTCTTCTTGGCTTCTCTTTCAAGACACTTGTAGAATGGGTGCACTTCTTCACCACATTTGTAGCACTTTCCAGGGAAGCTCATTCCTCTAAATATTCTTTGTTCTCCTTTCTGATTTGAGGCTTTCTCTTACCCTTCTCTTTCTGTCCTGGGCCCCTTTGCCCTTGTTTTTTTTTCCTCTTGATCTGCCTTGCCTCTCTTTTCTTCTTCTAAGCTTGTCCTCATCATTTATTGCCACATTGTAGCAATCTTCAATATTTCTAGGTGTGGCCATGCTCATTTCATCTTGGATTTTTTACCTCATCCCTCCAAGATATCTAGCCACCTTCTCTTCCACATATTCATCATGAGAGGCTCTGATGTCCAGCTCATGGAATTCCTCTATATACCTTTGGACATCCATGTCCTTCTGCTTCAACCCTTGAATCTTATTGAGGTGTTGAACCTTGTAGTCCTCAAGTAGAAACTTCTCCCTCATTTTGGTCATCATTCTAGGCCATGATGTGATCTTTGGTAGAATTTTCTTCCACCTTTCTGCTTGTAGGCAATCTCGCCATAGCAATGCATGACCCTTAAGTCTTACTTTTACAATCTACACTTTATGCTTGTCTTCAATGTCCTCATAGTCAAAGTGGTTCTCAAAAGAACTGAACCAATCAAGGAGGAATTCCTCATCCATCTTCCCATCATACATTGGGATCTCTTCTCTAACTTTGGAATCTCCTCCTTTAACTTCCTTCGGGATCTTCACTAGTCTAGCATCCTCAGGATCCAACCTTTCTTCATCAGGTTCTTGTTCTGCTTCACCTTCATCATCACATGGTTCTAAATCCCTCTTCTCAACAAGATGTGTCAATATTTCAATGACTTCTTTCAATCTCTTGTTCCTTTCTGCTTTCTCCATCACCATCCTAGCAAGCTCCATGTTTTTCATCTTTGGAGGCATGTTTGGAGCCTCTTCTTTAAACTCCCCAAACTCTAGTCCAAACATACACACCTTGTCTTCCTCCCAAAGCTCTTACTTTCTCTGATACCAATTAATGTAGAGGCTTGGATACTTCTAGCCCTTGCACAATAAGACTCTACACCTTTGTATGACAACCCCCAAGGTTTGACAATGTACCCAAGGGATTCCACTTACTCACATGGGCTTAATTGACTTCAAACAATTCAAGACTCAAACTAAGTCTATTGAAGGCCTTGACACCACTAGATCAAATTTTCTAGACAGGTTCTAAATGCCCTTTACTCTCTTTGATCAGATTTTTCCAAACAAGCCAAACACCCAAGCAACCCTCCCTCATAGCCCTATTTTTCATGAATTTTGGACTTTTGGACTAGACTTTCCAAAACAATTGAAAATTAAATTGTATATTCAGATACCCATTTAAGATTTACACAACATATGTGAAAACGAGATATGACTCTTTTGGACCAACTATGCATACAATTGTTGACTACAAAATCTCCACTAGGCCTAAATGGGCAACTTTACAAAAGCAACTACCAAAACTACTTATCCCCAGACACTATAACATTCAAAATTTCCTATTTATGTCTAAAATCAAATTATTATGGTATTTTTTTGGACCCACAACCTTCCCAAATGGTCAAATTCCAAATCCTTCACCAAATGGCTCCAAAAACTAGGGTCTTCTAGAAAATGACCCAAAACTCACTTACAGAACTTATCCTTTTGGATTCACCATAATTTTTACATTTAAATTTTATTCCTCAAACAAAAACATGCCCTCCTTAAGCCATATCTTATGCTGCTACACTTATGGCATCAAATTCCATGCATTTTCATGCACCCAAGCACTCCAACTTGCCCAAATCGATGATAATCTGGAACATCTATTTTATTCCTACATTATTATTTATAATTAAATATGATAAATGTCAAAAATTCATCCCTAAGTCACAGTTAGAATAGAAAGGGGATGGTTACACCATTTTGCTTAAGAAAACAATGTGAAAATGGCTATCTACAGCACTTTGAATATATGAAAGAAAAATTCAGAATGAAATCCTTCTAAGATGGATACAAAAAACTTCAAATACATCCTATAATGCACATAAATGATCAAAACATGAAATAAGTACAATAATAGACCAAAATATGCAAGAAACTGTGCATTTTATTGCATTTTCAGCCTACAGGCCATACAATCCCTTCTCTAATTCATTTCTATCCTTTCCCAATCATTCATGGGCGTTTATAGACATGTTTCAAACTTCCAAAAATGATCCCAAGTGGTTTGAAGTGATTACAAAAATTTTAAGACTCTTAAATGTAATTTCCCACCAAAATACAACTAGCCGTTAATATTCAAAAATTTGAATTATTAACTTGTGTTTTTGGTATTTTATTGCTTAAAACTTATTAAATACTTTATGGATTCAATTCATAATTTATAATAGGACCTAATTAACTCCATATAATTATATTAGATCCCATTTAGCACTATTGGCCACCCTTACATCATTTTGGGTCCTAAGTTCTTTACTAGGACTTCTGGGACATATTAATAATTTATTACATTCTTTATTAAAAATTGCCATTAAAGGCCTCAATACATCCCAATTCACATTTAGGTATGGTTTACATTTAATGTATTCCATGGTGTCACTAGGTGTCTTGAGGGTGCTCCAACACCATAAACTTTCTGTAAAAACTTCCCAATCCATGAAATGATCTTACCTCACTAACATTCTCAGGTGTAGGAAAACTAAGTATGGCTTCAACCTTCTCTGGATCCATCTTGAAACCATTAGTTGAAATCACAAATTCCAAATACATAAGTTCTTTCATAAAGGAACACTTCTTCAGATTTATCAGCAACTTTTCCTCTTTCAATCTCTGCAACACTTGCCTTATATGCATCAAATGCTCTTCTCTAGTCTTACTGAATATCATAATATCATCCAAGTATACAATCACACATTTATTGAAGAATTTATTCAAAAATTCATTCATTAATCTCATAAAAGTACTCAGTGCATTAGTTAAACCAAAAGGCATAACCAACCACTCATACAAACCTTCCTTTGTCTTGAAAGAAGTCTTACATTCATCACATTCTCTGATTCTGATCTAATGATATCCACTTTTCAAATCAATTTTGGTAAAATATCTTGCTACACTCAAACAATCCATTATGTCATCCATTCTCAGTATAGGAAACCTATACTTTACTGCAATCTTCTTAATTTCTCTGGAATCAGTGCACATTCACCATTCTCCATTATTCTTAGGTTCCAACATAGCAAGTACTGCACATGGACTCAAACTTTCTCAAATCAAGCCTTTATTGAACAATTCATGAACTTATCGGTTAAGCTCTCCATTCTCAGTTGGTGTTAACCGATGTGGTGCTTTGTTCAGTAAAATAGCTCCAGGAATCAGATCCATACAATGACTGATATCTCTCATTGGTGGCAAACCATCAAGTACATTATCTAAAATTATCTCCTTGTACTCAGTGAGTAAATTTTCAACTTCTACAAGAATGTCATCATCTGTATTCTTACTCGGTTTTTTAGGAATCAAAGAATAACAGATATCATCTCTTTTCAAATCTTTAACAAACTATCTACATTCCATCAAACAAACTTTCACATATGTACATATCTCACCAACAAATTCTTCAACCAAAGGTAACAAAAATTTCTTCTTACCATCAACCCAAATAGAATATCTATTAAATCCTCCATCATGTATAGCATGTCTATCATATTTCCAAGGTCTACCCAATAGAATATGACAACAATCTATAGGTATAATATCACACAACACCTTATCATAATACTTTCCAATTTTAAAATTCACAAAACATTGTCCACTCACCATTAATGTTTTCTCATCCTTGATCCATAAGATATGATAGGGCTTTGGATGCTTCATCCTTTCCAACTGCAACTTTGCAACCATTTCCTTAGATGCCAAATTCTCTGAGCTTCCACTATCAACAATCACCTTCCAAACTTTGTCTGCAACACTACATCTAGTCTTGAACAAAATTTTCCTGATTGGATCTTGCTTATCCTTCTCACTCCATAGTATCCTTCAAATCATCAGATTATTTCCTTCTCAGCTTCATTTGGTGACTCCTCTTGCACCAATGCATTTCTACTACTAATAGCTTTCTTTCTTGCGTGCTACATTCAAAGGATTTATGTCCTTCTTCACCATAATTGTAACAAGTTAGTTGGAATCCTTTTCTTCTATAACCACCTCTAGAGTAATTGCCTCTTTCTCGGTATGAACTTCCACCTTTCCATTCAGTCTTTTCTTTGTCTTGAGATGTGTTTGAAATTGAATTGTCTGATTGAGATCTACTATTTTCACCATGAGATCAACCTCTTCCTCTAGGGAATCTACCACCTCTGCCTCTTTGTCTTTGTTCATATCTTTTGTTCAACTTTTCCTCAGCTTTTAGGGAAAATTCATGTCTCCTCAATGCTCTACATCTTGACAAAATTGATCTCATCATGTATAGAACTTGTCAAGTGATTCAGGTATCTTGTTACTCTTTCTACTTCATTTTCAACATGTCCAAATCTGATGTCTAATCTATAGAATTCCTCAGTATAGAATTTTGCAGATTTATCTTTCTGCTTCAAGATTTTCATTCACCTGATTAGGTTAATCTGATAATCACAAGGTAGAAATTTTCCTTTCAATTTATTTACCATCTTATCCCATACCTTGATTTTGTCTTTACCTTTTTTCTTTCGATCCAATTCTAGATGTTCCCACCATAAGGATGCAAAACATTTTAACTTTGTGCTTGCAATTTTTACCTTCTTATCCTCTGCTACATTCTCCTATTCAAAATAATTTTACATCTCAGTTATCTAGTCAATCAATTCATCAGAATTCAACTTTCCACTATACTCAATAGAATTAAACCTAGGTGTGGACTTCAAACTTGTCAAAGCTCTAAGGAATCTCTCTTCTTCTTGATTCATCATAGGTGCAGGTGCAGGTGAAGCTTCACCTTGAACCTCTTCTATCTCATCATCACTAACATCACCAAGATGTCTTCATCTACGTTGGTCTGTCTCAATAGATTCCAATTTAGTAGCCATCTGTCTAAGCATATCAACTAGACCTAGATCTGCATTTCTTGTCCCATGAACCATCTTGAATCCCTCTACAATTGTAGGTCAGATCAAAATCTGCTACCCCACAACAATACCAACTAGGGTTAGGGTTTACAAGAAGGAACTTAGATCTCACCAATGCTCTGATACCACCTAATGTAAGGTTGGGATGGATATGGGGCCTAGGGCTCTCCCAACTACCAAACCACCTAGCAGAACCAATGCGGAAGCCAAACAAAATAGTGAGAGAAGAATAGATTCCCTTTATACTAATATGATCAAAATCATTACATGTCAAGCTGGAAGGACTTCTCAGTTTGGGCCATACATATTTAGTGAATTACAATATAATCTTCATACATGCGAGGTCATAGACCTTCTTACAGATAATTTAGCCTTTAAACTTCTATCCAACTTATCATGCTCTAAGTACTATTTAAGAACTGCCTAAAACTAAGAGCATGGAAACAAATATATTAAAGAGTCCACCAAGAGAGGTCAGAGCTCAAATTCATAAGTGAGACCCAGATTTAGTCCCACACAGATCCCAATGAGAGATCCCAAATCAATTAATCCATTGAAATTAACTAAAGAAGTTGGCCACCAAATCCAACTCCAAAATAAGCATCACAGGCAAAGGTTGACCAAGAAACAAAGTGACTCAGGCACAGAACACCCCGAGAAACAAGGAACAAACCCGAGTGACAAGAAAATAATTAGGCATGTCTGAATGATAGAACCTAAGAAACAGAAACAAGCATACCCAAGCAACATAACCCTAGCAACAGAAACAAGCATGCCCAAGCAAAAAAACCTAAGCAACAAAGACCAACCCGAAACAAGCATTACCCTGCAACAAAGCCCGAGTAAGAGAGTACTTCCCGAGAAGTCTCCAAATTAACTAAAGAACAAAAAAAACATCTTTTTGGTTGAGCAGGATTGCCAATGACCCAAGATACTCCTGCATCACCCATAGAAGCTTCTTACTTCTATGGCTGACTTCGGTGTGGGACAACTCAAGATTGCTTCCACCTTTCTTGAATCCATTTTTAAGTTGCCCTCGGATATAAAAACAAAACCCAAGTATACTAACTCTTTCCTCGTGAACTCACTCATCTCTAAATTTATTGTCAACTTCTCATCATGTAGTCTTTGCATTACCATTTGCAGGTGCTTAAGGTGATCCTCCTTGGTTTTACTAAACACTAATATGTCATCTAAACATACCACAACCCATTTTACAATGAAGTCTTTCAACACTTCATTCATTAATCTCATAAATTTTCTTGGGGCATTGGACAACCCAAAAGGCATAAAAATCCACTCTTAGAGTCCCTTTGTGGTCTTAAAAGTAGTTTTCCACTCATCTCCACCTTTAATTCGTATTTGATGGTATGCACTCTTTAGATCTATTTTGGATAAATACTTAGCTCCCCCTAGACAATCCATCAAATTTTATATCCTATGGATTGGGAATCTATATTTTATAGTAATCCTATTTATGGCCTTAGAATCTGTACACAATCTCTAAGTACCACCCTTCTTTGGGGATAGGACAGTGTACTTATGCTCTTTCTAATCAACCCTTTGTCAAGTATCTCTTGAATTTGGCTAGCAATTTATGCACTTCGTTGTGATGTCATTTTATAAAAAGCTTTATTTGGGAGTGAGGCTCTTGGGATGAAGTCAATATGATGACTAATAGACCTCTTAGGTGGTAGGGTATCTAGTTGGCCATCACTAACTATGTCTTGGTATTGTTTCAACAACTCTTGGATTTCTAAAGGCAACTCTTCCTTCTTGCATCCCTTTTTAGGGTATGTGCAGGATCGTGGTATGCCAAACTAGGCCTTAAGTGGCAATGAAAAATTAGAAAATCAGGGTTAGGAAAGTTAACGTAAAAATTTGGAAAAGTTATCAATCTTATATAAAACATGTCTAAGAAGAGAATCTGTAGAAAATTGAATCTAGTTTCTAAGCTACTATCCCTTCTTTAGAAAAAATTATTCTATATGGTGAAATTTCAAATTTCAATGCAGTAATATGAAAATTTCCGGAATAAAGATAAGAAGAAAGTGTATGTCTAGCCACCTTAAACACAATCAAATGACAATATTTTTTTAAAATATTCTAGATATAAGTAGTAGACTCATGTTCAGATGTGACGCATATTGTTTTGTAATTTATTTTCAAGTAGATAATTAATTATGATTTTTCTACTACAAATTTTTGAGAATATTAAAAATCTCATGTCTGACCACCTTAACTTAGTCTAAAACTCATCAAATTGTTTTTTTTAAGTTTTTAATTGTAGTAGGAAAAGAATAGAATATGACTCATGTTTTGGATTTCAAAAATTTTATATTGTTTGAAAGTTATAGCTATTTTTCAATCAGTCTATCAATAAGAACTAAAAATATAAGAAGTAGGTGTATGTCTCACCACCTTAAACACAATCAAATGATAATATTTTTTTACTAGATTCTAGATATAAGTAGTAGATTAATTTCTGGATGTGACGCATATTTTTTTTTAATTTGTTTCTAAGTAAATAATTAATTATGATTTTTCTTCTCTAACTTTTCCAGAATATAAAAGTTCTCGTGTCTGACCACCTTAACTAAGTATAAACTTCATCAAATTGAATTTTTTTTTTTTCTTGTACTAGGCGAAGCATAGAATGTGACACATGTTTCAGATTTAAAATTTTTTATACCATTTGAAAGTTAGAGCTATTTTTCAATCAGTCTACCAATCAGGACTTCTTTTTCACATCACCACTTTTTGGCATACCATGATCCTGTACACACCCTTCATCCTTAGGATTTAGAACCAAAGAAAATCCCACTCCTTCTTCTTCCTCTAATGTTTTTAATAATTATTTTTCTCCTACCAATAATATTTTAGGATCCCCTTTATTCATTTATCCTTCTTCCAAGATTGACTGTATCTTGAAAGTCACTCAATCTTTCTTAAAGAATATGAGTTCTTGGATGTATCATGCATTGCAGTAGCTTTATCAAACTGCCAAGGTCTACCCAACAATAGATGACAATAATCGATGGGTAAGACATCACAAAACTCTATCCTTATACCTCCCTATGGAAAATTCCACCCAAGATTTCTCATTGACCAACACATGTTGATCTTTATTCAACCAAGAAACTTTGTAAGGGTTATTATGTGGAATCTTTTTTAATTTAAACTTTTCAATAGCTTCCATAGAAATTATGTTATCAGGAGAACCAAAATCTATGATAACTTGAAAAAATTTACCTAGTACCTTGCACTTGACTCTAAATAGAGATCTTCTTTGGCTTGGCACTTCTCTGATGGGCTCTTTGAGGAGTGTTCCTTGAATCATCAAATTATCCCCTATCTTAGAATCTAAGGCTACTTTTGATGTCTTGATCCTTGAAGACTCTTCATACACACAATTGACTCTTTTCTCTCTTGATTGTGATGTAGAACCCTTCTCAAGACAGCTATAGGCAGGATTCCCATAGTTCTGGAAATTTTAGCATTTCATTAAAGAGTAATAAGATCATCTTCCCTCATTATTACATCCTCCTATTGAACTGTTATTTGAACCTCTTCCTCTGTTGTAACCACCTCTTGTGTTACTAGATTCTTGTTTATCCTTAGTGAGTTTAGATGCACTCTGATTTGTAGCCTCAAAGTTCCTTCCACCAAAACCTCCTCTTTTATTTTTACAATCTCTTCCTCTACCTCCGGTTCTACTTCTTGAATCTTGTTTCTTTTTTAGCTTCTCTTTCACCTTGAGAGATAACTAATAGCATTGGTGTACTGTCTTAGGGCTTAAGAGGATAATTTCCTCTTGGATATTCCACTAGATACCATTCAAATATCTAGCCACTTTTAGGCTCTCCTCTTCCATTACATGTGACATTAGGCATAACTTATGAAACTCTTATGAATAGGCACTCACTTCTTAGTCTTTTTGTCTTAGATTTTGTCTTTTCTTGTGCAACTACACCTCATAATCATTAGGAAGATAGATTTCTCTCATTTTAGTCACCATGCCTTTCCAACTAGTTATAGGATTATTCCCTTCTTTGATCCTTTCATCTTGGACAATCTTCCACCAAGTGACAACAATCCCTCTCAATCTTGTCTTGCCTATTCTGAATTTTTGATCCTCCGTCACATTTTCACATTCAAGGTGATTTTTTAGTCCTTCTATGCATTCAATGACTACTTCTGGTTCCATCTTGCCACTCTATAGAGGAACACATTCCAAGGACTTACAACTCATAGCTTTTAAAGCTTTCAATAATGGCTCTTCTTGAAGCATAGGGTCTGGCTCGGGTATTATATATTCCTCGTCCACTAATTTAGGCTTTCCTTCAATCTCTCTCATAAGTTCACTGGCTGCTGCAGTCCTAAGCTGAAATTCTTCTAACTTAGTTTCCATATTGGCCAATTGTTCCTTTAGGATTATATTCTCCTATTTATTCTCTTCTATATCCTTTGATAGTTTAGCATTAGTCACCATCTTTCATGAATCTACTGATTCTAGTGAAGATACCATCCAAACAACACACACCCAATCTTTATGCTATGACACCAATCTCATGTGAAATGGGATCTCTCTTTCTAGAGTCATCTTGAATCTATTCTAAGGTCTCTCTCCTAGAATTCCTATTGTACTCTCAACCCTAATCTTGAGTCAGGTCACTAAGAACTTCTACCTCCTACTCAAGATACACATCCTATCAATCAGGTTCTTCTCAGTGCTAACTGAATCTTCTTAAGCGAATTCTATCAACTTATGCCAATACACTAATAACTCTTTGTAGGGTTGTTTCCTCACTCCCTTGGTTCATTTGATGACATTGTTGAGGATTTGATTTCATTAAACACCCATTCAACCAATGAAACTTCTTAGGGACAATATCCTTAAATGTAGGACTAATTGTGTATTTTACTATATTTTCTTTATTTCCTCAATGAATTCAACTCCTCTGTGGCTATCACTTCTTAGATAGTTGTATTACCTCTCTATGGTTTTTATCCAGCTATTTTATTGTGTTTTCCAATCCAACCCTACAAGTTTTCCTCTACTATTTCACTTTCTTCCCTAGCCAGACTATTTCCAAGCTCACCTAGGGAAAGAGCTCAAAATTCATGGCTAATACTTCTCCTACCAAAACAAAAGGAAACATTATCTACAGTGGCTCCTCTTGAGTTCCATCTAGGCACATTTTTCTCCCATGAAATCCAGAACCTTGAGAATCCATGCTTATTTATAGTCCATAATTGGACCATGAACTTACAACTTACAAGAAGTTTTTGAAGAGATTACAAAATGAAGACAAAAGACTAAACTAGTTCTACACATAGTCTCTAAATAATCCTTAGCAACTAATAACAACAGAAAAGATCAAGTTCAATCCATTAATTAGTTTGACTAATAAAAAAATGCTCAAATACCATTAAGAACACAGTCTTTTACTTTTGATTAACTAGAATTTCAAACACAAATACATCCCCCTCAAGATGATGCCTTGGGAGATCTTAAATAGTCTTCCCCTTTTTATGTGCAACCATTGTAACTGACCTAACTATATGTTTAGGAGAAAAAAAATATTTAGCATAAGTTGAGCTATAGGACATGTTGAGCACCTTAGTACATGTTGAGAAATAGGACATGCCAAGCAACTTATTACATGTTGAGCATCAGGACATGATGAGCATCAGGACATGTCAAGCTTCAGGACAAAGCGGGCAACTTTCTAAAGATCTTATTGCCTTGGTTAGATTGTGAGAGGCCTACAAATCACCTCTTCAACAAAAAATTAACCTTGAAACACTCAACTAATAAACTAGGGTGTCTATTCACCAGTTTGACCCATTTTTCCCTCTTAGGTAATTACACTTGAGTGAAGGAACAAACACCTTAATAAACCAACTTAAACAAATCCAAAATGTTCCTAAACCTCCTAACTTTCTTAAGAAACTAGGAAAGTGCACAACAAAAACAAAGAAGGGCCTTTAACCCTACGTGTTCTTGCAGCAATAGTGATTTGCTAATTTTTACAGATCAAATTTTATTGTTGATTATTAATATTTGTAATAGAAAAAACTCTTAACCAAGTGGATTTAACAGTCCTATTTGTAAAACCTAGAGTTAGGTTACATTACAAAAGAGTGTTTGAAGACCTCTAATAAGGTCACTCCTAAAAGGGTGAAGATCTTAACAAATCTGAGGTAAATCCCCTAACAGGGTCACATTTAGCAAATGTGTTTGTAATCTTTAACATGATAAGTCCTTAACCAAGCGTACTTTAGAAGGGTACAATTTTTATAGTGGGTTACAATTCCCATAGAGGTTTTCCCAAATTGGGTTTCCTCATTAAATCCCATGTCAATGAGTTATATCATGTGTGAATGAGTTAATCTTATGTTGCTAAGTTTAAATTATTGGTTACTACTTATATATTGTGGTGAATTGGTTATTTACTGTATTCAGTACTTACCGAGTTAATTAGTGAGTTCAGTTTTAAGAGTTTAAGCTTGATTTTCTTGATTCAACCTCCCCCCCTCCTCAATGGGACCAACAACTAGTATTAGAGCTTTGATACTCTGAAGTGATAAGTTTACAGGACTTGAGTAAGATTTAAAGATGTATAAGAGGGAAGTACCAAAGCTTAATAGGGATTATTTCTCTACATGGAAAAGTAAAATGAGGTTGCATGTGTTTGGAGTAGGATAATATGCACCTTACTATATTGAGAATGAATATATAGCACCGAATACTACACTTTTGACTATCAGTGAGAAAATATGGAAATCTCAACATACACAAATCATGATTGAGATTTCATCTGCACTTAGCGACTAGGAATATGATGATCTTGATAGGTGTACTACTGCGAAACATGTGTTAGATAAGATTTTTTTGACATATGGTGGAGATTATCATGTTCAGAAGGATAAAGCAGAAAGTTTGAGAGGATAATTTGACTCTGAGGATTAAGGAAGGAAAGAAAATATTACAATATAGTACAAGACTTAAGGAGACTGTTAATTCTATGAAAGGAGTTGGTGGTAATATAACAAAGGATGGTTTGACAAGAAATTTTTTGAGAAATTTGCTACCGAGCTATGTCATTCATGTATATGCTATACAAGAGCTGAGATCTATACCCCAGATGAATGTTTCAGTGGATGCCACTATTGGTATGTTAACTACATTTAAACTTAATGATTTTGACAATAGTGTACATGCTAATTTAAAGGTTGAATCTACATTTAAGTCTACTTTAAAGATTGGAAAGGATAGAGAAGGTGCTGCTAGAGGTTTTTATTTGAGAAGTTATATAGTTTCACTAAAGGGACTTGACGAGCTATCTACTAAATATGAGAAGAATGAAAGAGAATTTGAAGCTTTGTTGGCTAGAAGGCTACAAAGAGGCAAATGTAGAAACTGAGGTAATTTACAGTTGAAATATTTTAATTATGATAAAATTTGTCACTTTGCATCTAACTATCCAGATAATGGTAAGGAAGAAAAGAAAGATAAGGACAATAGAGAAAATTGTTAGAAACACGGAGAGGGGGGGTGAATCAGTGTTTGAGAATTTAGTATATTTCAGCAACTTGAAACTTAAACCAAAATAGATAACAGATTAAGAATAACATAATAACACATAACACAATATATGTTTATAGGGAAACCTTGATCAGAGGAAAACCCCGGTGGGAATTAGTACCCACAAATAATTGCACTAATCTTATGAACTTTTAAGATTTCCTTTTCCCTATTAGGAGAAGTCTTTACAATACAAGTACAATGACCCTATTAGGAGTCTTTACAAAACCCTGTTAAAGGTGGATGGATCACTACCAGAGCTCACTGCTCAATAAGAAGAAGGCTACAACCTCTGGATAACAGATACTCACAATATCTGAATGTAGAATTGTTGTTATGACACTACTTGTCTGATCAGTTCCTCTTGTGCACTGAAACTCTAATCACTGGTAGAACTTTATCTTATATTGATTATATTTCTTTCTTGGCTATCTTACATATAATCATTCTCTTTCAACCATTTGACACTCTAATACAAAATACATGTTACGTATATGTACATACTCAATAGTCGTGACCAAAAACTAAGATATAGTCGGCCCAAAATCCACATACACAATGCTTCCAAGTTAATTGGATTAAGCGTGTTTACATGAGTGATAAAAATATCATTAAAAACATATTAAAATAGGTGAAAAGCCATAAAAAAACAAATTAATATGTGATAATCAAAATCTGTAGTCGGCTCCATGCTTTGTTCTACTGAACTACTAGTAACACTTGGATTTGTTGTAACATCACCATACTGACATATCTGATCACGTGTGTGTAGACATAGTATACTGTTGTATCCAAAAGGTTATATCCAAAGGTGGAGATAATGATGAGTTCATACGCATGTGCGTTGGTGCTCTGATCAATGGGTATATCTCTGTCTACACTGTCTTCTATACTTAGCCAAATTGTGATCCTCAAAGTTTATGAACTCACTATCAAAACTTCATATGACTTTGTTTGCATATTGACAACACAAAACTAGTCATATGATCTTAGTAAATTCAACTTGACAACAATCTCCCCCTTTGTAATTAATGGCAACAAAGGAATGTGGCCAAGTTACTAAACTTTGTCTTCATAATCAAAATTGTACTTATACTGATATATCTCCTCATACTATTTTAACTTTGGCTATATACACTATGCTCCTTTATATACTATACTCCCCCTTTGACATTTATGAAAAAGGTGTCAAAAATAGAAAGTCTTTAAGTACTTACTCAGAGTACACATTTGGATATGTAATCTGTAGATTCTTGATTTCTTGATGCCAAAATGCCTTGAGTGCATCAATAGTCTAAAGATGGGCGCATAATGCATATGTGAGCTTCTCCATCTTTACTAGATTCATCCAGGGGCCTTGATCATATGTGACAATAGTTGCATCAATCTTTTTAATGCTCTAATTTACTACAGCTAAGGAGGGCACAAGTGCATTTCTCAATTGTCTTTATCTGGTCCTTATCTTGCTGATCTTTATCTTGGCTTTCTCAATTTTATCTATCTTCCCTTGATATATTTTGTTACAGATATTGATGTCTTGAGAGGAGGTTTCAACTAATTTCCTTATAATTTCAACCAAGATATCTACTTCCTAAATCTTCTTGATGTGTTCAGAAATGAATTTTCCTCTATCCATACAGTTAGCTATCACATTTCTACCTTTTGCTGCTAACACTTTCATAATTTCTTGACCAATATTCAATGAGTTGAGATCTAATCAAAAGTTCTTTGTTAGTTCATCCAACCTTTCCTTTTTGTACTTGTCTTCTACAATTTTAGTAGCTGAGTCTACTAGACTTGTGAAATTTTCTTTAAAGCTGGTCAAGATGCTATCAACATCATCAATTGATTGAATATTTTCTAATTTCTTCTCTGTTGGCACTAGGTTGTTCAAAATGTTTACTGAGTCAAGAAAGAGAGGATTTCTCATAACTTGTTTCTCTTTTTCTTTCTCCATGGCTAATACACTTATTTTGATCAAATCTTCTTCTCCCCGTGCATCTAGGTTTGTTGAGTCAGGGGTCAAACTTGACAACAATGATATTGATGGTTTGATAGATGAAGTGAATATAGAATTTTGAATTACATCCATACATTCACTTTTCACTGGGATCTCCAAAGAGGGTGGATCATTAGATTGATTACTTTCCTCATTATTCAAACATGTTGAGTCTTTAGTAAGAACTTCATCTTGCTACAAGGAGGTATTACCAGTGTATAACTTCTCATTTTATTCAGTGTTAATGAATACTTTTTCAAATTTATTCAAGTCATTATCTAAAGTTGACATTGTAATCTTAACATAATTTATCATAATGGTTTCATCTGAATCTTTTACTGTATCAGAGGGTGATGAAACTTTGGGCGCAGAATCCTCTAGACCTGTCATACGCACATTAAGAATCTCTGGGTATTTTTCTTGTTTGGAAGGAAGTGGAGTCTCTTTAGTTGTAGGTTCCCTTGATGGATACATATGTTTGTCCAAAAACACTTGCTTGAATACTTTTTCAGTCTCTTTTCAAAAGAACTCATACTCTTTATTCATAATCTGAAGAGTTCTTGTCTTGGTTCTTATATGAAGTTTTACTAGATCTAACAATAGTGCCTTCTCATCATGTGAGAAAATAGGGAGAATATTATTTAGTGTTTCTTCTCTAATCCCCATATCTTCTTCTATAGCTTGTCTTTTTAATAAGTCAAGTATGTTCCATAATCTATTTGGAATGACTGTCTTAAGTTCCAAAACTGACCTTATAGCTGCCAAAACAATAGTTGCAGATGCATTGTTAACTCTTCTTGCATGCTAAAACTTGTATCCAAGGATCATAGTGATGATTTTGATATCTTTATCCACAATAAGATCAACCATCATTCTATGCCTATCACTCCTAGACAAGAAATCCTGCTCAACCTGCTTCTTTATATCTTTGGCAGTGGGAAGAACAAGACCAACTTTAGAGAGTCGATTCATTTCATGAATGAGGTTAGTTGTAATACGAACTGGGACTTCACCAGTCTAGAATAAGTCATCATGAATCCTACTGAGTAAAATCTTAGTCCATTCTGATTCATAGAACTCATGCGCATTCATATACTCAATAATAGGGTTCCCTGTGAGATGAGAGAACTCATCTTTGAATGAGCAATCAGGGTTTTTCATAGACTCCATGAGTGACATTATGTTGTCTTCACCTACAGAATCCTTCTTACAGTAGATGTAGGCACGAATATATTTGACATGCACGACTCCTAATAGAGTCTTGGAAAATGCCCCTTCTACATGATCTAATACTGACTTGAAAGGATGCTTCTTAAACACATATCTCTTTTTCTCATAGATGTCAAACACTATAGGAGTAGTCATTACTTACTTGTAACTTGCTTAAATAGGGTTCACTGATATTCTAAAATGACGCGTCTGTGCTAGGGTTCAGTTTCAACTTCAATTTTCTTTTCTAACTAACCAACAGTTATCCTTCAACACTTAGATGCTTAATTCCCCTATGCTCTCCAAATGCTTCGATCTCAAATGTAAAAGTGAAGATATAAGATCTTTTACCAATTTATAAATGAGTTACTGCATTTAAAGCTTGTTGTCATAACATAGTTTCCATTGAGAATTTCAATCTTTGTTCTTGTTGAAGTAAAAGCTATGCGTCCATGCAAACTTCCTCAATTTGTGACCAAATACATTAATTCATAGGTGCATACTCAAAGGTGAGTATACCATCCATGAAGGGGTTTAGAGCTAGATTAGCTCCCCCTATGATCATAAGGGTCATCTAACCAGAAGTAGAAGTTGCGTCCACTATGGATGCATCTACTACTTTATTAACATCACCATCTTTCTTTACTTCAACCCATATTTTTCTTGAATCTTATGTCACTTTCACAAACTTGACTTCTCCCAATTCTTCAAATAGAGATCCTTAAGACTTATTAGGTCTTTCTTGTCTTTGTGTTCTAGATCTTCAAAACCTTGAGATTTGTCCAGCTTTGTTACAAGAATGATAGATTACTGGTGGCGTGTTGACATGATTAACCATGTTGCACTATTTAGCTATGTGTCCCTTGTAGTTGCATATCTGACATATGATGTTCTGATAATTTTGATGTGATTGATTTCTCTGATCGTACTGAGTTTTACTTCTTTGATTTTTTTGTGCCTGATTTCTTAGATTTGATCTACAGTGTATGGATCTATGTCCAAATTTGTTGGATGAATAACAATAACCATTGAAAGGTCTTACCTCCTTATAGTCCCTTTCCACATGTCCTTATTTGTTATAGGCATAACAAGTACGGTTAACTAGTTTGAGTTCATCTTTAGGTTGTTATGCTTTAGCCTTTGCAAGATTCTCAGTTGCCTTTGCTTCTATAGTTTCTCCTTGTGCTTTCTTTATTTTATTGTATTTATTTGTATTTATGCTTCATTGTATCCAACACCAGTGGTATCACCTCTTAACTTTTGTGCATAAATCTATGCTTGTCATAGATCAGAACTTGTGTGTAATTTCTCAATATGATTCTTGGCTTCTGTCAATTCGGATTCTATCATTTTCTTTATGTTCTCTAACTCCAAGATCTTCATATTTTCTTGCATAAGTTCTTCATCTAATTGTTTACTTTCTTTGGTCTTTTCTTCAATATTTGTTAGGCTATCTGTTAGTTGTTCATTCAAATATTCAATCTTATCTTTTAGAGACATGTTTTCTTCATTCAGATTTTTGACCACTTTGCCAAATCATTTGTAGAGCAATGTTTAAAATCTTTTCTTAATTTTTTGATGACCATTTGCGAGCCATCAACTTTCAATTTCAGTTCTTCATTTTCTTTTTCAGATCTATCAAGATCTTCAAGAGCTACTTCAAGATTATTTTTCATATGTTTCACTTCTGCTGAGTCCATAATCTCCTCAAGTGGTTAAACTTCTTTCCGAGGACCAGAGCTCTGATACCAATTGTTAGAAACACTAACCAGGGGGTCAGTTAGTGTTTGGCAATTTAATATATTTCAGAAACTTGAAACTTAAACCAAAATAGATTACAGAATAAGCATAACACAATAACACATAACACAATCTATGCTTAAGGGGAAAGTTTGATCAGAGGAAAACCCCTGTGGGAATTAGTACCCAGAAATAATTGCACTAATCTTATGAAATTTTTAGAGTTGCTTTTCCCTATTAGGAGCATTCTTTAGAATGAAAGTACAATGACCCTATTAGGAGTCCTTACAAAACCCTGTTAAAGGTTGATGGCTCACTACTAGATATCACTGCTCAATAAGAAGGCTACAACCTCTTGATAATAGATACTCACAATATCTGAATGTAGGATTGTTGCTATCAGACTGCTTGTCGGATAAGTTCCTCTTGTGCATTGAAATTCTAATCACTGGTAGAGATTTATCTTATATTGATTATTCTTCATTCTCTTTCAACCCTTCGACACTCTAATACAAAAAAAAATGTTAAGTATATGTACACACTCAATAGTCGTGACTGAAAACTAAGACATAGTCGGCCCAAAATAAACATACACAACGCTTCCAAGTTAATTGGCTTAAGCATTTTTACATGAGTGATAACAATATCATTACAAATATATTAAAATAGGCACATAGAAATAAAAACAAAAATTAATATGCACTAATCAAAATTTGTAGTCGGCTCAATGCTCTATTCTATTGAACTGCTAGTAACACTTGGATTTGTTGTAACTTCACCATACTGACATATCTGATCATGCGTGTGTTGACTTAGTATACTGATGTATCCAAAAGCTTATATCTGAAGACGTAGACCATGATGATTTTGTACACATGTGCGCCAGTGCTTTGATTAACGGGTATATCTTTGTCTGCACTGTCTTCTATACTTAGCCAAATTCTGATCTTCAAAGTTTATAAACTGACTATCAAAACTTCATGACTTTTTTTTCCATAATGAAAACACAAAAATAGTCATATAATCATAGTAAATTCAACTTTCCAACAAAAATAGATTTAGGAAATACATATACTACAAAAAAAAGGTAAGAAATCTTGTTATCTTACTATTCAAGGACAAAGTGACGATGATTCTATTGAGAGCAATGAGGAAAAAGAAGTTGTTTATGTTCCTATAAAAGATGATTATGATGAAGAAACACCTAGATCCCTAATATCACAAGTAAGAATGAAACATGGATTATAGATAGTGGTTGTTCACATCACATGATTGGTGACACACTTAAGTTTATTTCCATGGAAAAAAACATGATGGAGTTTATGTTAGATTTGGTAATGATGCTCCATACCCTATGAAAGGAAAAGGATCTATAATTCTACTAAATAACACAAGATGTGATGATGTCGATTGGGTTGAAGGATTAAAATATAATTTGTTGAGTGTTGCACAACTTAACAATACAAGTCACCAGCTAGAATTTTAATATGGGAGACTGAAAGTATTTGATGAGAAGAGAAATCTAATTGCCACTGGAGAAAAATCTAAAGGTAATCTATTTTATCTTGATACTTCTATGAAGAGTTGCCTATTTTCTAAAGTTAAAGATGTTTGGTTATGGCACAAAAGAATCTGCATGTAAATTGTTACAACTTAATCAAACTGAGAAAAAAGAATAGAGTGAGAGGACTACTAAGACTTGAAAGACCAGAGAATGCTATCTGGAGAGAATGTCAAATGGATAAGATGACTAAATCTAGTTTTGCAAGAAATACTTATGTTACACAAGGTATTTTGGATTTAGTTTATATTGATTTATGTGGACCAATGAGAACTGAAAGTTATTATGGAGACAAATATTTCATTTTATTTATGGATGATTATTCTAGAATGATGTATGCAATTGTCTTAAAAGAAAATTTTGATTCATTTCAAATGATTAAGTTGTATAAGGCCTAAGTTGAAAAATAAACTAGAAGACAAATGAAATGTTTGAGATCTGACAGAGGAGGTGAGTTTACTTCTGATGAGTTTACATTGTTTTGTAATGAGAATGGTATAAAGAGACAGTTTTCAGCATCAAGGATACCATAGCAGAATGGGATTGTTGATAGAAGGAACAAATCCATTATTGATTGTGCTAGGACAATAATGACTGAAAAAGGATTTTCATAGAACTTCAGGAAGGAATTTGTGAGTATTGTTGTTACACATTGAACCGAGTACAAATAAACAAAGGTACCAATAAGACACCTTATGAAATATGGTATGATAACAAACCTAATATTAGTTACTTTAAAATCTTTGGGAGAAAATGTTATATTTTGAAAGATTCTTGAGAAGGAAATTTTGATTCAAAAGGAGATGAAGGGATCTATTCTTAGGATATTCTACAAGGAGTAAAGCTTACAAATGTTTGAACAAGGTTACTAAAAAAATGGTGGAAAGTGCAAACGTGAGAATTAAAGAATTGGTAGAAAAGAATGAAGAAGACAATAAGAAGGAACCTGGCATATATGAAAAGTTTGTATATGTACAACATGATGCACCTAAAACTCTATCGAGAGCACCTACCGAGGAGAAAAATTTACAAGAAGTTCCACAACTGAATGTTGATGTTGATGAATCGAGACCTACCAAGCCTATTTTGGAAAAGTATGTGAGAGGGAACAATTCTAGGAGCAAGATTATTGGAAATAAGGAAGCTGGAGTGATGTCAAGGAGAAAGGCGAGAGACAATAAATGTTTGATATCTACATTTTGGCTGAAGAAAGTTATGGAAGCACTAGATAATGAGGATTGGATAAAAGCTATGAAAGAAGAGTATGATCAATATGAGAATAATAGGACATGGAATTTAGTACCTAGGCCTAAAGACAATAATGTGATTGGTAATAAATGGATTTTTATAAACAAATTGAATGATCATGGAGAAGTTATCAGAAATAAAGTTAGACTGGTTTGCAAAGGTTATCCACAAGAAGAAGGAACTGACTATGGAGAGACTTTTTCACTTGTTGCTAGAAAGGAAGGAGTTAGAATAATTCTAGCATATGCTTCTTACAAAAGATTCAAAGTTTATCAGATGGATGTTAATTTTGCATTTCTTAATGGGATACTTGAGGGAGAAGTATACATTGAGCAACCAGAAGGATTAATTGAGAGAACAAACAAGAACAAGGTATGTAAGTTACATAAACCTTTATATGGATAGAAACAAGAGTCCTGAGCATGGTATGAGAAACTGCACTCTTATCTAATCAAAATAGGTTTTCAAAGAACAAGTGATAACAGTAATGTTTACTTGAAATGTGTCACTGATATTAAATTTTTCATTGCTGAGATTTTTGTTGATGATATTATATTTGGAGGCAATGATACTTTATGTAAAGGATGTGCTGATGAGATGAGAAAAGAGTTTGAGATGTCAATGATTGGAGAGATTAAACTATTTCTAGGTCTACAGATACGACAAGTTACTAGAGGAACCTAAATTACACAAGCCAAGTATATCAAAGAGATTCTTAAAAATTCTCCAGGTATGAAAGATTCCTAACCTATTGGAACACCGATGGTTACAGGATGTAAATTATCTAAAGAGGATGAAACACAAGAGGTAGATAATGCTCTTTATGGATCCATGATTGTCAAATTGCAATATGTATTTCACAACAGACCTGATATAACACATATTGTTAGAATTTTTGCAAGATTTTATTGTAATCCAAAGGAAACACATATGTCCGCAGTAAAAAGGATTTTGAGATACCTAAAAGACATATAAGAGTTTGGTCTACTATACAAGAAAGGAGGTACTTTTGATCTGCAAGTATACACTGATGCAGATTGGGCTGGAAATTTTGATGATAGAAAAAAAAACTAGTGGAGCATTCTTTCTAGGAGAAAGATTGGTTACATTGTTAAGCAAGAAACAAATTTGTATTTCACAGTCTACTACCGAGGCTCTATATGTTGCTTCTACTATGAATTTTCCAAACATAGTATGGATTAAGAAATTACTTGAAGGTATGCAAGAAGAGATCGCTTATCTGATTACTATTTTTTTTGATAACACAAGTGTTATTAACATATAAAAGAATCTAGTTATGCATTCAAAGACCAAGCACATTTCTATCAAGTATCACTACTTGAGAGAACAAGTTCAAGAGAAGAATGTGAAGTTGGAATATTTGAATTCAAAGGAACAATTGATTGATATCTTTACAAAGCCACTACCTAACGATGATTTTGAGTATCTAAGAGGTAAATTAGGAGTTCTTCCCCTATCCAATGTTCACTAAGGAGCATGAAGGCATGCTGAATCAATTCTATATTTCATTTGAATATCTATATCTGGATTGATGTTAGTATGACACACTTTAGCTGATGCCTGAAGTTGTGAAAAATCTTCTATATGTAATGTTTTATGAGTATATGTAAGGTAGAATCTATTACTAAAACAATTTTTCAGGAGTATGACTTTCTGGCATTGTTGTCAAAGAGGGAGAATAACGAATTGGTGACATTTATCGACAAAGAAATATTGAGGGAGAAGAATAAATTGAAAATATTTACTCATGAAGGGGATTCAGTTGTATGTTATAGAAACATAAGATTTATCCAAGAGGGGGATTCAAATCAGAGAGATCAAAGTGGAAATAAATATATCAACTCAAAAGTAGTATAGTTAGGTATTTGAGAGCTCCCATCATTAGTTGCTATAACAGTATTATAGTGGTTGGGCCATCAATACCAAAGAGGGAGATTGTTTATTAAATGTTGTTTATCTAATGGAGATAATGAAGACCGAGTGATACCGAGTATCATTATTGTAGAAATGGTTAGATCATTTATTATTTTGTCATTGATGTCAAGCAATTGATTAATTGAATTTTATTTTGTTACCATATCTTAAGAGGAGAAGCTAAATGGGTGATAGATACAAATCAGACAATGATGAAGTAATGATGTTCTAGTTGTTTTCTACTGTATATTTGATGTTATCAAATCAGTATGTTTGATTGATCATGTCAGGAACTGTAATGAATTAAGTTATGACTGAAATAGATACTTTACCAAGCTGGACCGAGACAGTCATTATAATATAATGTGAGTCAGTTACAATTACCGAGCATCGAGAATAAGTTAGACACTGAGCAATGATGAAGTTAGTTACCGAGTTACAAAGAAAGTTTTACTGAGTAAAGTACACAGATATTAAATGATGATTTAATGTGAATCTATGATGTGATGGATGGGGAAATGAGATAAATGAAGTTTGCTACAAGATCTGCAAGTGGGAAAATTTAATCATAAGATCTAAGGCGAAGATAAAGTAGTTAAATAGAAAAGTGAAAGTTCCAAGAAAAGTTACAAGTTCTAAGGCAAAAGTGATTTGGTTTACCAAGTTGAAAAATTGAAGAAGATGATCGAACAACTGAGCATGAAGGAAGGAAAATAAAATTAAGGAGATTAAGAGGAAAAAGTATGTCTATATAAGGAATAATATTTACACAGAGTAGAGACTACTGGAAAATTGAGAAAAGAAGGAAATAAGACGAAGAACAACATTTAACAAGTAGAACATAGAAAGATAGATCAAAGAATCTACAGACTGAGAAAGAGATCAATACAGTATGTGTTGCCAGTATTCAATTGAGCATAAAGGATCTAATTCAAGCATACTGAGTTGCTATTTTTTACAGATCAAAGATTACAGTTTCTTATTAATATTTAGAACAAATAAATCTCTTAACTGAGTGGATTTAACAGTCCTATTTGTAAAACCTAGACATAGGTGATATTCCAAAAGAGTGTTTGAAGACCTCTAACAAGGCCAATCATAACAGGGTGAAGATCTTAAGAGATCTGAGGTAAATCCCCTAACAGGGTCACATTTAGAAAATGTATTTGTAATCTTTAACAGGATAAGTTCTTAACCGAGTGTACTTCAAAAGGGTACAATTATTATTGTGGGTTACAATTCTCACAAAGATTTTTCCCAAATTGAGTTTCCTCATTAAATCCCATGTCAATGAGTTATATCATGTGTGAATGATTTAGTCTGGTGTTGTTAAGTTTGAATGATTGAATGGTGCTTATATTATTTGGTAAATTGGCTATTTATTGTATTCAATACTTACCGAGTGAATCAATGACTTCAGTTTTAAGAGTTTAGGTTTGATTTGCTTGATTCAACCATGACCCTCTCAGTGGTACTAGCATCATGTTAGTTTGAGGCCCAACTATGTAATTTGAGGTCACATGAGGGTTTTTTTTTTCTTGAGTATTTCATGGATAATATCTATTAAAATTTACCTTGATGATCATTGTATTAGGCTAGCATTGAGTGGATCCTAAGGGGATAACTTCATGAATTAAGTGGTATTTGGCTATCATTTATGTATGAAATCTAGAGAGGTTCCTATGAGATTATCAAGATGAGGTTTTTATGAGTTGGATTTGACATTCCTTCTCTTATTATGGCATAAATGAATCATGTTAATGATTTCATGTTTTATGCTCCAAACTCTTCTTTTAATTTTTTTGGAAATGACGTATTGTAGAGGATCTCTCTATGGTTATTTTACTTGTGGCATTTTATTTAGGGTTTTTTTAGTTTGTACCATAGGAGTGGTTTTCTAGGAGAATGTTATGGGAGTGGCTTGCAATGGGGATTGGTGAGCTAAATTGTTTGTCAAGGAAAACCCATTACGATTAGATAATCTGATGATAACTTAATCAATTTGTTTTGGGTGGGATAAAACATTACAAAAGATAATTATGATACCTCCCTTCATGGCATTGAGTTCTCATACAAACTAACGATGGCTTGGATAAGGCCTTGATGGAAAATCAACTTCCTTGTCCTCACAAAAGGTTGTCAATTTCACATGAGTCCTCACCTAGACATCGGGGTCTAGAAAGAGGTTTCCAGGGAAAACTGAGGATAATGAGAGGGTTATGTGACGATACTCTCCTACATGTCTCTTAGGATTCCCTCCATTTATCCTTATTGTTTTCCTCTTGTACCCTTATTAATTAGCCTTGTACATTTCTTATGTTAATCCTTACCTTTTTTATTACTTTTCCTACTACCTTGCTTGTATTCATTTGTGTGCTCGGGTGTTTTATGTCTATCTCCTAGCTTAGAAGGAGTGAGCCTCATGATTTCACGTGGTTGGGTGGTAAATATTTTTTCCCATCGAGTCTTAAGAGTTTGATCAGGTGCTTGGTTGAACTTGCATCTTCTTTTCTACAGATTACTTTTCATGTGGCCAAAGGATTAGCTATGATTCATTGTATCATGTTAGGCAACTTCATGTATATGTAATGATGCGACATTATCTATATCAGCAATATTGATGTAGTATTGTAATCTGTGTGAGGAGATGATTGTAAGGTGTATATGTAAATATGTTTTAGTGATTAGTTGTAATGTAATTAAAGAAATGGATTAAGATGTTGGAACTTTATATATATATATATATATATATATATATATATATATATATATATATACATATATACATATATACATACATATATATATATATGTATGTATATATATATATATGTATGTATATATATATATGTATATATATATATATACACATATATGTATGTGTATATATATAATTTATATGTGATTACATTATAATTATTGTAAATATTGTTGATGGTGTATATTTTGAGATTTATGTAAAGTATAGTATTATTAATAATTAATGCGAGGTATATTATTCTCAATTGTTAATTATTAATAATGTGGATATGTTATATAT
>MU227512.1:126362-139420 GCA_018584345.1 Thuja plicata | reverse complement strand
ATGTATATATATATACATATACATATACATATACACATACATACACACACACACACACACACACACACACACACACACACACACACACACATATATATATGCTAGTAAATAGAATAACAATTATTTAAAATTTATTTTATTTTAATGTTACTTACTTTGAAAATATTTTATTAATATGGGAAGGTCTTTAGAATGGTAGTGTAATGATAATTTAACAACACAAGTGTATTAATATTTAATAATAAAAATAAGTAGCATATAAATTGTGGGTATTCAATTATGTAGGAAATAAAATATTTTCAAACTAAGAAATATTTAAGAAAAATGTAAAAAAAAATAAATAAAAAATAAGCAAGCAAATAAATAAATAAGATATTTCAAAATATTCATATTATTAATTTTATGCCCTGCATACCCGTCCCTACATTTTGGGTGCAAAATGTTGGGTCCCCTCTTTTCACTTTTGGCCCTTGCTTGTTTTCTTTGTCTCCTTTGTTTTCCTTTGTTTTCTTCTTCGGGCTTTCCCTCCCGTGAGGTTTGTTTTATTTCTACTTTTGTCTTTTGTGCCTTCGGGACCTGGTCCCAGAGTTTGTTTTTCTTTTCAGAGCCGGACTCCGGACTCCAGGATTCTCAGCCATGATGTCTTCTCCTCACAAGAAGGCATGGTCGCATGGAATCCCCGGGCTTGGAGTTCAGAGGTTTGCCTATCCTAGAGTTTGCGGAGAAAAGGGGGAAGGTAACCTGTTTTACCTTGGGTATAAATAGAAATTACATGCCACTTTTACAGTTACCGCAATTAAAACACTTGTGCATTCAGAGTGATTCTTAGGCGACTAAACTACGATTAAGCTGTGAATTACTCTGTGCTTAGTGGGTTATTACCAATTGATTTGAGGTACCTGTTCGCAGTCATTTAAAGGTAGAACATGTTACAGGGCTGCCCTTGGTGTGCTCTTCCTGGCTCTTCTTCAGATTTCTAGGTAGGTTCTCTATTTTCTTGTTGTTTTTGTGTTTTCCTTATTCTTCCCTTTTATTCTTTGGTCTCCGTTTGTTTTACTGGCTTTCCATTCCATGTTCTATGTTTTTGGTTCGCCTCCTGTTGGTGGGTTGGCCCTGCGAGAGGGTTATCCACCCTCTGCACAGTTGTAGATTAATGTTTATAATGTATATCGTCTTAGGTTAGTTCATGTATATATGTGTATAGTTGTATAAATTTGTAAAGGGTTGGAAATGATGTATTTTGATGTATATATCCCTTGGCCCTGCTATATTTCTAGTGTATATCCTTTCGATATTGGGTCAAACTTGTTGTGCTCTTGTTGGGTTTTCCAAGTTTTACGAGCTTGCCCATATGGCACAATACCACCTGGTTGGAACTCAGCTCTTGGCTGGTTTCAACCATGGCAGTTTCTCTCTCCGTCGTCGGGTCAGTCCTTATGGCGCATTTATTTCCCATGCATACATTTAAGATCTACCAAGTGGCTTTCACCCCGCATGTGTTCGGATAGTTGGCATCATCCTCACCTTAACTCCCATTTATTGCATGGCCATGTGACGACCACATGAGCCTAAAAGCTCACTTTCTAGTCACCTCTCCCAACGGTTAGTTTTCCAGACTTCGGGTCCTACATCCTCGCCCACCCTATATTTTACTTCCATCAAGTATGTTGAAACCCCCGGGCCCAAATTATGGTTGAATTCCTAAGTTGACATCATATTCATATCTTTCCATATTTTGACCTAAACTAACTTTTCAGGTTAAGCGCACCATACAATGGTAAACTCTCCAAAATCTGGAGTAGCATTTTTTTTTATCTTATGAGGATTCTGACGGTCACCTTACCTTGCAGGTTTTCAAACATCACATTTTCACTATGTCTCAGCGTCTAGGAGTCTAGATCTCCCCACCATGGCAGTTACCAGGGCAGCCATCAGGTCCAAGATCGAAAGGGCCCTAGAAAAGTTTCCTCTCAGCATGAAATATCTGAAGGATAATACTATTACCGGATCAAAGATAGAATCCAAGGTCCAGTTGATCATCGACACTAGCCTCAGAATGTGGGAAGAAATGAAGGCTCTAGTCAAAATGATGTTCATCCAGTGGATGGTCGGGGACCAATTGGCCATCAATGTTTGGGAATACGGGATTCTAAAGGTCGCTTGCTTCCCATGTTCAGTACAAGCCCCAAAACTTATTCTCACTCTAGCCGTGCATTACAACTCCTCCATCTGGGCCGTCATGCTCACCACCCCAGTCCCAACTGGATATCCTACACCCATGGTCTCCCCAGACGCCGCAAATTTTTGGGTAGGTTTGGGGATTCCCCAGTTTGATGAAGCAGCCTTCGTCACCCGATCTGATGCCTTGGCACAATTTTAAAAGCTGGAGGTTATGGCCCGGAAATATCTGAATAACAATGGCTGGAGACCGTAAATAAATATTCCAAAAGAATGAAGTTGGAAATCCCTAGATCCGAATTCAAGGAAAGCATCCAGATGGGGATCATAGCATTATGCAGGATTTTTAGGCAACCCCATGCTCGAGAATTCTCAGGGTGGATGTACTACTTCCTATTGGGCATCTCCATCGGTGAGCAGTATTTTGATTGGGCCACCATAAGTTTGAACCATGTGGACTCTCAGTTCCTTCAGGTGGCCTGAACCTCAAAATTTTATATGACATCCTATGTTCTCAGGGCCTTAGCACAACAACGTCCCATCACAAAAGGACTGCTCACATCAGGTGTACTTTGGGTTGGCCTGGGGAAAAATGCTCCCTGGGGTTGTTTCTCGCAAATACAATGGGAGGCTAGTTTCTTAAGCTTCTGTCGGGTTAACGATGCCTTCATCTATTACAATCTTCTCACACCTACCCGGGACGTCGGGTTCTGTCTCTCTAAGGAGGCAATGAATTTGGTTAGAAGTTACGACCACTACTACATCCAGTTCCAGGAGGATACTTACATTCGGGTAATCGGCTTCTCCAAGAAACGCTATTTGTTGCCCAAACATTGTGGGAACAAAATAATCCTTTTAGAATATTGCCGACAGATGTTGGAGCTGCACGCCTTGTACACTGTAAATAAGGTGACAAATGTTCCAATCCAAATCACCTGTGGGAATTACACGTGTAGTATGGCCGTGACTAAAGAGGCAGACAATGAACTTAAAAGCTTGGGCCAAGCGGAATTCTATCTAGCATGGAAGAACTTTGATCCGCTACGCAAAATTGCAATAGCACTTCCCCGGGCATTAGAGCCCATATATTCCACATGGAGGACTTCTGCAAAAATTGCCAAGATGATTTTGAAGTTCAAAGCTGGCACTTCGTCTGAATGACGATGGGAATGATGTAGAGGCTAAAGCTTCAAAAATTCCTGGATGACTTTTCAGACACCGGGTCCACAGTGGACCCTCAGTACAAAGAGTAGGGAATAGACAAGATGGCTCTCCCTTGAGTAAATTGGGTTGCCCAGGAGGGGCCAACCATTGAATATATCACTCATGATGTGGTCGAGCGTAGCCATGCTTATTTCAAAAAGGCATGCCCAGGGAGTACGTGTAGAGTTGGCCCAACTGTGCTGCGATTGACCCCTAGGGCCAAAACCTCTTCACAGGGAGAGGATAAAGGAAAAATAATAATATGGACCCCATCACAAACCCCATCTATGGTCCTCAGGGAAGAGAAGATACAATAGAGGCTAGCGGTCTCCTAGCAAATGAAAGATAAACTAATCACATGGTTGGCCACCCCTTTCCTCATGACCGGGCCCGTTCGTCCTCCATCTTCCCCTTCACTAGAAACAATGATGGTCCGAGCTACCAGAGCCAAAGCGGAAGAGGATTAGGCAGCTCTAATGGATATAGGGCCCCCTTTGGTAACCAGGAGAAAGAAAAAGAAAACTCTCAACCAAGGGCGGAGCCAAAGCTCGGGATGCCAAGCATACCAGAAGTACAAATTGTTTCTTTCAACTCCCCAGAGCCGGAGAAAGAACCGGAGCACATCCCAGAGAATCCCTCTCCCTGTGATGAATTTGATGTGTTTAGAACTGATGAATTTGGTAATTTACAGGGGGACATCATACAGTCAACGGAAGAAATCACCGCACAGGATGAACTCCTAGAGCAAGAGCCTGGACAAGAGTAGGAGGCCCAGGAAGAAGAAGAAAAGGGATAGGAACAGATGGATACCTCCGAATTCCTAGAGATATAGGTTACAGGGACGGAGGGTAGACAGACTCAGAATGAGAAAATGGCATCGGTTGGGGAAACTAGACCTACGGTAACAACTGTGACCCCAACTACCGTGCTCCAAATGCCACTCCCAAAGGTAACATTTAGGGAAGTGATCACAATGGCCCAAACATTGAATCTCGACCCGATGCCTCCCCCACCTCCAGAAAATACACCAATAGAAGAGAACATCCCAGCAACGGAGGCTGATAAAGACTAGCAACAAGAGGTGAAAACCCTGAGGGAAATAGATGATGATCCTAACATTGTCAAGGATATAGACACTGGGGTACAAGATACAAGCACCACAAAGAAATTATTTCCGGTGAACTTAAGGATACAGGGAAGGAGTCATAAATGGCTCATACTATCGAAGGGGCGCAACAAGATCCCAAGGAGAAATCACAAGAATAGATTCTGGCTGCAAAGCCACCCCTACCACAACAATAGTTGGTAGAGTCTCACAAGAGGAAAGCCCTGGCAACCCCTAATGCCCATCTCTCCTTGGAAAAGATGATGGCACAGATGTAGGACCCTCCAAAGACCAAGAAATCTTGGATAGTCCATACTCTTCAGACTGGGCCTGGCGGAGAAACAGTCGCGGTAATTGCGACACCTTCCCCAGGTGTAGACGAGGCAACGACTAAGGCTGATGAGTACTCCATCACTGAGGTATCACTGGGGAAGAGAGGGAAATAGGGTGAACTCAACCTATTGAAAGAAGCAACCAAGGCAGTGGAGGCCCATTATGAAAAGGAGGCCCATAAATTCAGGGCAGAAAAAGAAAAGAATGCTAATCTCACGGGGTTGCTGATGGAGCTCGCACAACCTCTTACTGCTATTCCCCTAGGCACCTCCGTGTCTGACATACCACTCCCTTAGAGTGACATAGATTCATTAAGGGAAATGAAAAGGAATGCCCAGGCAGTTGATGAGTGGGTCACAGAATAGGTGGGAAATGTCTGGCGTTTCTTGGCATCCACACTCCAAAACTTGTATGCAGCCAGCAATACTCTACATCGGGCCAAAACTACTATCTCCATCTCAGAGGGAGATATCAAAAATTATGAGGCATGGAAGGTTGAGATGGAAGAGCTCATTGGCATCGGAGAAGAAATCATCTTTGAGGCCTTAATTTTAGGAGAAGAGTCTTTTGACTTTGTTTGGACCTAGCACTCTAGACTTGACCTCACATTGGAGGTAATCAAGCAACTAGTAGGGGCTATATGTGACAAAGTCTACGAAGTTCAATATTCTTTCAATTTATACAAGTCATTCATCTCCAAGGTCTCTGGAGCTGATCCTTTTAGCCTTGAAACATGTACTCCGGAGGAGTATGTCTTAGGAAAGTTTGACGAGCTAATGGAGTCTCGGTATGGATCCTCGGAGGGAATGGATGGAGTGAAAATGGCAAGGCTCACTCGCATGGTGCTCTAGATTCATGATGTGACCAACATGGTCGTAGAGTTCAAGGCAAATGTTCCAAACTTGGACGAACAGTTAGAGGCAGCTAAATACCAATGGGCCAGCCTTAAGGACATAGACAAAGATGGGATCGCCCGGCTCCCACAGATATTCAATGATACTAAAGAACAATAAAATCCTCCAGATTCTGGAGATGATCAATCGGGAGATGTAATTTTTGTATTCATTTATTATTTGAGGCACGAGCTCCCAAATCCTGGAGTCCCAAATCCACTATTATTCATTTTTGTATTCTTTAAAGTGACCCGTGTCCTGATTCCCAAGGTCGACCGGTCACTTTCAAGGCTGTCAGTAAAAGGTGTTAGAAAATAGGTAACCGCAACAAGGCACGTCGGCTTGACAAAGAGGTTCCTGACAGATGGTCTTCCCAAGGCACCGCTTCAACATTACACCTGGCGCATCAGAGATAGGGTGCCGCTTTCCCATTTATGAGGCGTGTAGTCTTGATCCCTAGGGGATCAGATTTCTTCTTTCTCCTCCCAGTTCTCCCCTCGAGGCTGATTCTTCCACTCCTCTCTTCTTTTCTTATTCTTCTGAAATGTTAGACCTTTTCCATCTTGAGGTCTTTTGTAGCGTGGTTCAGGTAGTATCGGCCACCGAAAAATAGTATTATTTTGCAAGGTGTAAAATGAATTAGGTTAAGTTTTAGGTCAAAAGATGTGTATAAATAATAAGTCTAGACTCATTCCAAGGGTCGGGGAAATTGATGATTTTGCAGTCCACCGCTAATAGAAATTTTTTTTTTCTAAATTCTTTGTTGTAGAGCTCAATGCTCCATAGTCTCTAAGCTTTCAGTAGTTAAATGCTCCCCTGGAGCCACCATTGTAATACGCACCAGTGCTTGTTGGAAGATATGTTAATGAAGAAGGAAGAGTTCTATCAATGAAGTTGTTAGTGTTCTGATCTCTGGGTTAACGGTATTTTATGCTTTGTGTTCTTTATGTCATTTTCTCTGATACTTCAAGTAGATTAACGACCTCTTTTTCCTCCGCTATTGATTAAATATGAGCTGATGGTTCTGTATTTCTTCAGTATTTAGTGTAGTGTGTTAGAGAATTGTCGATGTTTTGAATGTTTAGCCTAACTATAGGTAGATGAAGTCTTTCTAACTCTGCAGTATCTTTTGAAGTTTATTTGTTAAGTGAATGTGTGCTTGCGGGAAACCCCACTTACTTGAATCCCTGAATAAGATGAGTTAAGATAACCAGCTATCCCCCTCAAACAAAATAGTCATATTTCCCAACTGAGCCCCCGTACTTTCGAGACCCAACTCTCACATGCTTGCAGGCTCGGGGAATCTCATTTCCCCAGACAACCTTTACAGGTGAAGTTGGCCAATACCCCGGTACCCATTGACAACTTACCTATATTGGCAGACCCGGTCACAAAGTCCCATCAACAATTACTCCACCTTTTTTTATTATTATTGTACTTAGATCTAATTATATTTGAAAAGATATTTCATTTTATTTAAAATATATGATCGAAGAGTGGATCCCATCCTTTGTCATTTTCCTAGTCCACATCAAATTGCAAGGAAGGTGTATAATTTATGTTTGAATGTGTCACAGGCTTGCGAGATTTCTCAAGGGCTGATAAAAATCATGTTGGCTTCATTGTAGCAGATCACATGGGTTTGGGGAAAACATTATGGTCAATTATGATTTCATACGTCATGCTCTCTACATGACATCATTTCTCTACCTTGCACATCAGAATTATTAATTTTGAATTCAATGAATTTATTCAGAAGACTTTATAAGCTTTCCTTTGAAGTTGGGTTTTCAACGTGCTTCATGAACCAAGAAACCCCTAACTTGGTTCAGTAGTTCAAAAATCTAGAGGAGACCCGATAGGAACATTTCGAATGGATTTGTTGAAAATGTTTTTGGACAGTTAAAATCCAACGTAGTTTTTGAGGTTCTAGAACTCCTCTATCCTCCAAACATAGTTCTGAGAACACTCCAACATCGACTATTTCGACATGATAGTGGCAATTTTAATACACAGGTTTTTCAAAGATAGCAAAGCTAGCACATAATATGTTCATTATTTTCAAAAGCAATCTGAAACTTGAAAATTAACTTTAAAAATGATGTCCTATCAATTAAGTGTACTGCCTGCTCCATTAAAAAATGTAAAGTCTATTTGCTAATTTAATGCATGTCTAGAAGCACACAACTACTAGTTTGTTACATATTTTTACTAACAATAAAAGTTTTATCTGATCTACTGCTTTTCTAGTCTCTAAATGAGCTTGTGAAAGATGTAGCCTATCCTCGCACAAAAAAAATTAATCATGAATGGTGAAGATTCAAAATATGCAAAGCTAACGAAATGCATGAACTGCAAATATAATATAACACAAATTATGTTGTGTTAGGAAATTGTTGAAGATATTTTTTAGTCGATAGGCTATTTGTGGGAGCTTTGCTCCCGGAAAAAAAATTTATCACTAGAAAATTGTCAACCCCTTCCCATATCTTTCATTTTCTGATCATATAGATTTGTATTTTTCATCTCTATTGTTATTTTTGTGTCCTTATTCTTATCTTTATTTTATTTTAAATAAAATTCTCTTTTGTTTAGATGAGGATGATATAGTTGGTAAGTTTCTAATTTAAATGTAAAAATCATCTTGTTTTAATGAGGATAAGATGTAAGTTTCTAATTTGAAAGAAAAATCATGTGATAAATTCATTTACACAAGATCATAATGAATATTAAGATCTACAAGAAGTTCAAAGAGGCTCTTAATATATGGTGAATTGGGTATTGATAGTAATAAAAGAGAAACATGAAGTCTACAAGGCGAAAAATGAGTTGATTTATCATAATATATTTTGTTATTCAGAGATGCTTAATGATTGTATTTTTATAAAAGTAAATTCAGTGAATATTGAATAATTGTCTTCTTTGCTTTGTAGCTTTTAATCTAATTTTGTAATCTTGATGTTGTTACACAAGGAGGGTTAATCTTGCCACTCATAGTGCGATTGAAGGATGTTGGTAATATTTGGATTCTTTATTGAATTTTCCAAATTTTCTCTTTACTATGACAGACTATGAAGATATTTTTTTGCATGATTTTCCTCTTGCATGATTGATAGACAACAAAGATTTGGGTATCCAATAGGCTAATTAATTGGTTGAATAACCTAAACAAATTAATTTGTTAGAATATTAAAATCAATATTATAACTTACCTTATAATATATAGTATTAGGACATTGATCTTCAGTGGTCAAAGATCTTGTTGAATTTTGTTAAAGATAAATTTTCATTATCTTGTTGAATTTTTAGGAACTATAGAATTTTTGGTTATTGCTTACCGATGTTGCTTAGCATCCTCCATGCATCAGTCTTACCTTTATAATAAAATGATTTGTTTTAATTTTGTGTTCTTTTAGATGTTTTTACCATGATTATATATTGAAATTTGAATATCCTCTCTATTGAAAAAATATATATAAATATTGGAATAATTCTTTCAAATATTTGTTTAATTGGATATGGCAAAGAAAATATTTCCTATTTAATTTTCTCGTTAGCAATTGTTTAGATATTAAAATAAAGATAAAAATAAAAATGCAAAATTTTAACAAAATATTATATATTTTAAAAATAAAGAACAACAAAATAGATGAGCAAAGTAAAGAATTAGAATAATAAAAAAAAACATGAAATTTAGTATATTATATGTTAAAATGTTAAGGTCATTCTAAATTATTCATAAAAACAAAAAATGTACACATTTTTTGAAAGATATTATAAGAAATTATAATAGAACTAATCTCCGCTTTTTAGAATTAGGTTGGTCTATATATATGTTGTGGGTATTTATTGGAGCTTTTATAAGCTTCAAAATTAATTTTATTTACTTAAATATATAGATAAAATAATATCTCTTAAATAATGAATAATTTATAATTATTTTTTATTAGACTTTTACCATCAAATCATTTTAAATTAGAAATAAATAATATTCATATTATTTTGCTTCTACTATTATAAGTAGAGATAATGTCATTTATTTAAAAGGAAGATTAAACATTTTTAAATTAATAGCATACTTTAATTCTAACTAAATTATTATTACTATAATATTATTTTTAACAAAATAATAACTTTTTTTATTAATACCATAATATTATAAATAAATAATTATTATATTAAATTTATATTAATCCCAATTATAATTTAATATTATATTATATTACATTATTTAATTACCTTTCCGACTATGGATACCTATTTGTCCTTAAAATAAAATAGTAAAAAATATCAATAAAGAACGAAAAATGGAAGTTTCTAATTTTGCCACCTCTATGAACCGCTTTCATTGCATATGAAAGTTTTCAATTTTGAATAAATTCTATAAAGGTGCCCTTTTTGAATGATTAGTTTGTGTATGTCTTTTACATCCCCGCTTCTTTGAATGAAAAAATATGCTCTTTAATCATAGTTAGGAAGGATTTATCTCTCAAATGATTTTTGAAATAGACATAGTGTGATTTAAAACATTAATTCAAAAAAGACTCAACCACCATAACACTAAAATAAATGAAACAAAAAAAAATGCTTCTAACTCTATAATTTAATAATTATTAATAGTTTCAAATAAAAAATTCAATTTTATTTTATTTATTTACATTAGAAATTAATTATTTTAAAATACAATTTTGTGAATAAAGATATTAGAGGATTAAATTAAATTACAAGTTTTTCAAATTTATATAAGATGTATTAAACATATTTTGGAAAAAATAAATAAAATAGTTGCCCAAGATTGATGGCCCGATGTTTCAAATTTAGCTTACTCGTTTGTGTGAAATATTAACTTTTTAATAGAGAGAAATAAACTTACATATTTTTTGAGCTTTTCTTCATTCATTGTGAAGAAAGTGCATGCAATATAAATTGAAATGTTTGATTCAAAAATTCATAAACAACAACAAATAAGCATTGTCAACTACATTTTTTACTTGTGCTCATTTATCTATGTATATGCTCATATGCCCTTCAATTAATATTGATAATAGAAAATTACAACCTTTTTATTATTGGTTTTTGATGTTTGTAGTGTTAATGTTACTTTTACCTTAATATAGGATACTATGTCACAGGATTTGAGGTCTACAATTTCCAATGTCTACACTCTATCACTCATTCAAACAACCCAAATGTACTCCTACTCCTCTCGCCGCAAGAAGAATCAATGGAAAAGGAGGGAAACCAATGCAATTGTTAATGTGTACCCACACTTCAACATCATTCCACAAGAAAATAGTGACAACTTTGAGACAATTTGCTGGAGTAAACTACTTCTCTACAAAAACTTTCGACACATCCCAACAAACATTGGCATTTCAAAAGAACAAATTGTCACAAATTGGAAAATAATAACAAACCATTGCTTGCACTTGCACCTACAAGAGTTGTTGCTTATATCATTCAAGCCACAATAATCCACACATACCTTGAGATTCTTATAAAAGAAATACATCCCATACAAGGCCAATCCTTAACAAATCTCCAAGAAGACTTCAAACATGTCAAATACATTTTGATAGACAAAATGAGCTTCCTAAGACCAAAACTACTTTTGAAAATAGACAACCATTTACGTGAATCTTTTCCCAACAACCAACACCAAACTTTTGGTGGAACCTTGATCATTCTCGTTGGTGACTTGGGACAACTACCACCAGTTATGGACAAACCAATATATGTCTCACACTCTAGACCCCTCATACTTTTGCAAACATTCAATATTGCAATTACATTTGACACAATATTCCGTCAACAAGGGAAAAGTGACTCCCAACAACGTTTTTGAAATATCCTACACAATCTAAGAAATGCTCAACCATTGCAAGATTATTGGGAGACACTGATGAATCAAACAAACAAAATGCTAAGTAAAAAACAAAAAGAAGACTTTGAAAAAGTCACCCATCTATTTCCTACCAATGACTTAGCTAAACTGCATAATAAAAAAATGCTCAAACAATTGAACCTACCAATTGTAGTTAGCTCTGCTCGAAATGTTGCACAAAGGTCAATTGAACATAATGAAGATGAACAACTACAACAAGAGGTCCTTCTATGCATAGGCCAACAAGTCATGTTAACAACAAACCTTTGGATACAAACTGGACTTGTAAACGTATCACTAGGACAAAGAAGATCCATCGTCTATAATACAAATAAAAAACCATCAAATCTACCAAACTACATTGTTGTTCGATTTGACAATCACATCGGCCCACCATGGGATACTCAAAATGAAAAATATGTTCCCATCACTCCAATTACCCGAGGCAATCGTAGACCACTACTGTTAGCTATGGCTTGGGCAATAACAATACACAAATCCCAAGGACTCACACTAAACAAAGATACAATAGACATTGGAAAAAAAGAGAGGCAAGGATTGACATTCACAGCAATATCTAGAGTCAAGTCTGTTGACAGCCTCCAGATACACCACCCTTCTCTTTTGAACGATATTGCAAATTGGAAAACAACACTTACACAGCTGCCAGGAAAAAGGAAGAGGAACGCCTAAAACTATTGTCACCCATTCAAACAACCTCTTTGCCTTCACCATTGGTAAATACAAACACTAAGGTAAACCTACAAACTATACTCCCTTCTCCCAAATAATTATATATTGCAATAGTATTTTAAACTATCCTCTAATCAAATTTTCCTTTCATTTTTTCTTACTACTTTTCAAACTCTAGTGCAGATACAGGACATATCAAAATTCAAATAGCTACCATATTGGGAAAAAAGTACACTTCAGACATTTACTCATATGATGGATCTACAACTATACTAAAATATCTCGCCAAAGCTTCAATCAGTAAGTTTATTATTTACCAATCATGTTCTTCGTCCATTACAATTGTTTCAATAATTATTCTGTATAAAATTTATTCTCACATTGCACCACAACAACCTTCTACTAATTTAATAACTTTTAAATTTTTTTGGCAAATTACGGTACAACCTTATACCAAAAAAATCAAACATAATTCAAAAAAATTCAAAAAAAACTCATAGAATTTTGTTTCGTAATCTATTGTGTTGTCTCAAAGAATTTTCAAGAAAATCAACGGATTTACAATGTTTTCTACACAAACAGATAAAAATAAATCATTTAAACTTCCTACCTTTTCTTCATCAAATTTCTAGCATATTTTCATAACATTCAACTACATACATAGAGTTTCACTAAATTGGTTTGTTACCTCTTTTCCCCAATTCAAATGGGATTCTATTGCATTTCAATCATACAAATGAATGTTATTTAATGTTACATTTATCATATG
>MU227512.1:98389-118058 GCA_018584345.1 Thuja plicata | reverse complement strand
TGTGACTGTCAGCGTTTATCTTGGATTTGTGATCACACTCTAAGATGTTCTAGATTTCTGGTCATTCGACTTTTTGTTTGAAAAGACTTTTAAGCGTATAAGATTATTAACTTTTATTTAACCAACTTCTCTAAGCCCATTTCAATCACGGAGGGCTATGTGCTTAGGTGTTATGTCATAGGTGAAATAACTGTCCAAGATTGGGAAATTGGTATTGAGTTTGGAAGGCAGTAGAAACGTGGGATTCATCGCAGTAGTAAGGTATATCTGAAAGTCACCGGTACTCTTAGAGGTTACATGTCCAAAGGCTCAGTAGGAGTCATTTGAAGTATTTGTCTACACTTTAATCAGATTCAGAGATAGTTGGAAACATTCATCGCCACAACATATTTTCTCAAGAATGTTTTCATATCTTCTTCAGTTGCAACTTGCAATAAGGTTAAGATTTTATTTACATTTGTAAATTCTTATAATATGAGTCATACGCAAATATTTCTAGACTAAATTCATTATGAGTACAATAGGATAAATGTGTGTCTTTGTAACTATATTTTGAGAGAATCATTACAACGGTAACATTGAAAAAAACTAAATACAATCTACATGTCTTAATATATTTCAAACCATGAAACATACTTGAAAATAAGAAGGAAGAAACTTGGCACACGTACTAGTGGGAGTTTTTTAGGTGGGATTTATCTCTGGTAAATAGCATAGACAAAGAAATGAAAATCAACTTCACGGCTTTGTACAATACAGTTAATCACAGACCTAACATTACACTCCTTAATGGCTAAATTATGGCAAAAACCAAAATTTAGGCTTGTATTAGAATCTCACAAGGAAAGAAATAGAGGAGAACTTGAAGTCCCTTTAATAGCAGTATCAAAAGCATGAGGTACTCAATAGAGTAAAAATCATCACCAACATATCCTCGCAGGATCCTTTTGCACTGTCATATAACAAACATGTTGGACCCTGAGATAGCCCTAGGAGGGCTCTCGCTATAATTAAACATGTCACCATCATTTTCCATTTCAAAAAACACAACCCCAGTAGAATTCTTGACCAAAAGAAGGGCAATCGCAGCACTAGATTATTCCGCCCTGAATATGGTTTTGTTCACTTTTTCTATTGTTGCTTCAGAGAATAGCCTTGAAATTAAGATCTAAAAGGATTTGCAACTTGGCTCTGCATACTCTGGAAGTTGGGTGTGTGTGGCTGCTTCTTGGCCCTTTGTACTCGGAGGGTCTTTAATGAACCCTAATCCCTCATTAAAAGATGGGCTCGACTTCTGACGAATCCATTCCATCTTCTAGAGATGCTCTGGAGGAGACCTATTCTAAACCATTACCTCCCAAAAATTCTGGCCAAGCAACTAAATATTTCAAGCAGGTGTTGGTAGGTTCAAAGATAAACAAGAATGGAGCCAAGTTCCTCAAAAGCGCCATGAAGCCAGGACCAGAGAAGATGAAGGACATGGACTAGGATGTAAGGTTTATGTCCCCAAGAAAATTGTCATTTATTGCAACCCTAATATGGTCCATTTAATTAAAGAAAAAAGAAGTAAATTGTGTGACTCTGTTATTTTATTCACTGCTCAAGAAATTAGTAAATTACCTTCTCATGTTTCCATGAACAACTGGTTATATTTAGTTTGGGGATCTAAATTAGGGTTTAAATTCTCACTCTGTAGAATGGTTCAAAAAGGTCTTTTTATTGTTATTTTCCATGATGCTACTAGTCAAAAAGTCATGGTCGATAGACAATTCTAGACCATTGGAACCTATAACGTTTGTTTCCTAAGTTGGTTAGATAGGGAAAACTATGAAGAAATCATGGCCTTATCATGCCCAATATGGATCATCATTAAGCATATTCCCTCATTCCTCTGGAATGTTATCACAGAAGCACTTGACTCTCTAGGTAGATTCATTAGAGTCAACCAATCCAGTATGCTCCTCCCACATTTGGATGCAAGGGTTCTGATTTCTCTCAAGTTGGGTATAGATATCCCTAACACCCTAGTATTTGAATTGGAAGCAGAGTCATTCACCCACCCATTGGAATATCAGGGTGGTTTAAATTCATGCTTCTTGTGCAAGAGGGATGGTCATAGGAGAAGTAATTTCCCTCTCTTATCCCCCAGACCTAAACCTCATCCCCCCACCAGAGATGAGACCATTTTGCGTAAGTATGTGACTCCAATAAATAACCCTCTGCCCCCCATTGACGCTTAGACTGTCGACCCTCCTATTCCTCCTACCCCATATACTATCCCCTTCTCTCCCGAGTTTCCTAACCCTAACACTTCCTCCCTAGATTCTCTGTCTATTTCCCTTGGGCTAGAGAGAGTTTCCCTTTTTTTCAAGACTCTTTAGAATGTTTAGGAAATGGGGATAGGGTCCCTCCTACTCTTAAAAATAAAATCACAAGACGCTCCAAAAATGCCCAGCAGTCAGCTTTGGACATAATTAGAAGGGTTGATCGACCTTTCAAGAGAAGGAGAGGCAATGTTGATGAAAAACTAGTGGATCAACCTCCCCCACTTGGTGACCCCATGCAAAGTAGTATGGACAATAAGGGAGGTCTAGATGGAATATCCTTAGAGGAAGGTAAGTCTAGGGCCAACGAGAGTGGTCAAGATGATATGGATGCCATAGATGGGCAGAATGAGATAACTGATATTGATCCTCCTATCAAGAGCTCACTACATGATTATGACATATTGGTCATCCATGCCAACCTCCCTGGTCCCCCTTACCTGTCCTCTATCTAATCCTTCTGATCTAGCCCTCCCTTTTCACCCTCCTACTTTGGATGGTGTCAATAAAAGGAGAGAGTCTAACCCACAACCTCACATATAGGGATCTTCCCTCAAAGATGTTTTTTAGTGAAAATGGTATCAATAAGAACTCGTCTATAGTACCATTTGTTGAAAGCCCTTGAAAAGAAGTTCTCAAATATAGAAAAATCAAATGGAAACCAAGATTTACAAACTCTCAACTAAGAGAAGATAACCCCATGGTGGAAGGGGAAAACTCTTGCCCAAAGGGAGGCAATAAAAAAAGAGGTATACAAGTAGGCCCTAGTAAAAAAAAAGAGCCAAGAGATGCACATACTAATAAATTCCCTAAATGCTACTCAAGCTCTAGGAGTAGTTCTAAACCCTTTTCATGACCTTATTCATCTTAGAATTGCCTCCTAGAATGTCAGAGGACTACAGTCCTTAGACAGAAAACATATAGTTCAAATATTCATGAGAGTCAGTAAGGGATTTGATTTCTTGATGCTTCAAGAAGTCAAGGTCACTAGTTTTACATTATATATCTCTCTAAAATGCATCTAGAGGGATGCCACTTCCTTCTCCACCTCACATAGTAGGGGAAAAGGTGACATCTCCATCCTACTTAGTCCCCTATAGGATAAATATGTTCTCAACTGGGGCACTTCACCATGTAACATGGCATCCTGGATTATCCTTGAAGAGCTTAATAAAAAGTTTGGATTATGTTCAGTTTATGCCTCTAATGATTATAGGGAGAGAACTGAATTATGGAAATGCCTTTTTCTCCTAGAGGAAATCCCTTGGATTTTGGGAGCTGATTTCAACATGGTAGTTAACACTCAAGACAAGCTGGGGGTAATAAATTTTAGTAGAAGGGCTATGAGCAATTTTTTTGGACCAAGTTTCTAGGTAAACACAAACTCATTGATCCTTTGAGTGGATGCAAAGATGACCACAAAGATAGTTGGTTCACATGGTGCAACTTTTTGCAAGCTAGTAAAAGGATCTATGCCATGTTGGACAGAGTCTAATACAACCATGAAGCATTTAAAAGTCAAAAATATGAGGATAGTAGTGTTTTCATAGTTATCCCATATACCCTCTCTGACCACTACCCAATCACTACTATATTTCTCTCCTCTAAATCTACTCCTAAGAGATGCCCTTGGAATGGCTCTTTCTATCTAGATATATCCCTTTTGGATGATCTAGACATTGGGAATGTTGTCTTTATGATTAAATTGTCCAATGCTTTAGTGGCTAATCATTCTAGTGCTAGAGAAAAATGTGCCCAAAATCTCGCAAGTTGGAAAACTTTACTCCAAACTGCTGGAGGCAAGAGAGCATGAGATACTAGATGGGAAGAAAGTTCACGACCGGAAGAACTATCTAGGGCAGAATTTGACCTACAAAATAACCTATCCTATGAAGTGGCCACATTAAAGATGGTTAACACCAAGGATGAGCTTAGGATTATTCAAAATGCCAAGCTCAAAGGCATCAAGATCAAGTCTAGAAGTAACTAGGTGAAACATGGTGACAGAGGCTCAACATTTTTTTTCAACCTCCTAACGCAGAAAGAGGCCTGAAGTAGAATTGAGGAAATTTAGGTGGAAGGAAGTAAAATTTATGACCAATCACGTATCCTCCAAACCTTTAAGGAATGCTACCAATCACTTTTCACCTCTGAAAATAGGTGTACAGAGATGGCATAAGAAAGAACCATAATTAGTCAAGTAGTCCCCAAGAAAGTAAAGGATGAGGAATCAACCCTACTTTGCTTGCCTATCAGAGTAGAAGAAATCAATGATGCCATTTCCCTAATGGCACTTGACAAAGCTTCCGAGCCAGATGGGTTACCTATAGAATTTTACAAAAAAATATAGAACGGACTGGCCATGACCTATTCGAGGTTTATAGAGAAGCCTTTGCCCATGGTACCTTGGGGAGGGAAGTTAACAGTGGCTTTATTAAACTCATCTGAAAGAGGGTGATAGATCTTTGATGAAGAACTAGAGACCTATCACTCTCCTTAATACCTCATATAAGATCATAGCCAAATTTTTAGCTACCAGACTTAAAAATGTTCTTCCCAATATTATTGACTATAACAAAACTAACTTTGTGAATGGGAAAATCCATTCTAGAAAATATGGTGACTTGTTTGGAAGTCATGAAATGGGCTAGAGAATTTAATCAGTAGACCTGCATGCTTCTTCTTGACTATGAGAAGGCTTATGACAGAGTAGAATGAGACTTTATCAATATGATGATGACTGCACTGAGTATACCTAAAACCTTTGTCAATATGGTCCAAAAATTAATGAATGGAGACCTTGAAAAGGTAGAATTAAATGGTGCTATATTGGAAAGTTTTTAGTTGACCAGATCAAAAAGGCAAAGATGCCCATCATCCCTTTCCCTTGTTGTAATAGTTGTTGAAGTAGTTGGTCACCAAATCTTTGATAACTCAATCACTCCAAGAGTTAGGAGTGTTCAACTTCCTGAGGATAAGGAGATATCCAACATACAATTTGAAAACAATACAGCCTTGCTAATAAAATTGGAGGTAGATAATCTAACCAACTTCATGGAAAAAATCAACCTATTCTGTTCAGCATCAGGTAGTAGAATCTCAATGGAAAAATCCATCTTTTTAGGTTGGATAGAGGATCCCCCAATTTGGCTTTCTTGATGGAACTTCATATGGGAAGGACCAGACTTCCAGGTTAAATACCTTAGCAACCCATTTTCTCTTAACCCAAACTTAAAAACTATGTGGGAATGGGTGAAGAATAAAGTGGAAAAGAAACTAGAAAAGTGGCATAATTAGTAGCTCTCATTGGCAAGCAGAGTACAAGTGGGCCAAAAGATTATGTCTTCCTACTCTATTTATGACTCCTCATCCTGTCTTTTCTGTCAATATTAGTTTACTCACCTCCAGAAAATCATTAGGGATTACTCATGGTTGGATGGAAGAGGTAATAAAAAGGGTCATGTTGTTAAATGGGATTGGTGTACTGTAGGCAAGAAACAATGTGGTCTTGCACTCAAAGACCTCATAATACAAGGTCTTTGGCTACTAAATGGATCACTAATTCTATGGAGGGAGATGAGCCATGGAAGGCTCTTATTAGAAGCAATATATTGAGGGGACTCCTGAAAAAAGGAAGACTTTGGAAAAAAAATAGCAATGAATGATATTATAGCTGGGGAGAATGAGATTAATGTTCAAGACTCTGTTGTTTTCATGTCAATCTAGGAACAATAGAATTATGTCAAACAACTTATCACAAATAATAAGATCTTCCACTATCATGATAAATTTTGTCACAATAGGTCTATTTGGTGGAACCTTACAATCAGAGAGAAACCTTTGGCACTGCTTCAAGGATGTTTAGCTAGGTAGTGGAATGAAAAATGCATCTCTGGCCTCATCGACATCTTCCAGGATGGCGTGCTTGTAGAATGAGATGATATGAAAATAATATTTTTCCTCCCCAACTCTTATTTTTGAACATACTCTATCATTAAGGAAGTGTCTGCTGATATATTCCTTCACAAATAGATGTATTTTGACAGTGATTACCACCTCCAATTCAGGTGGTCCGATGACAAATTTCTTACTAAGTCTAGCTCCAGGAAATTGTATGCACTCCTTAATGAAGACTACTCCATCTTCCTCCATTTGAATTCCTATTGGAACCTCAACCTTAGCCTGAGAAATGGTCCAAAATCTTTTGTGATCTCTAGTCCTCCCTTTCTAAGCCAAAGATTATATATTTCTTATGACATCTCCTCTTGCATAGGCTGCTATTTAGACTTCTAAGTGATGAACCTAGTCTCTATTCTTTCTATTTTCTCTCTAGATCTATTAGCCATTTTTTCCTTACCTTGCCCTTTGCTCTTGAAATATGGAATCTATCTGTCTTCCCACAGCACTTTGAGGCCTCTTTCATAGAAATCATCTTTGGTCATATTAGTGGATTGAAGCAGCCTTTTAATAATATTTTTGCACTTCTTTATTATTTAGTTATGTGGAATATGTGGATAATGAGAAATCCTATTGTTTTTGGTGGAAACTATAGAAACCTTACTAAGTCTCTCAAGAGACTCATATACAATAAAGTTATTGTGCATGTGACAGTGATAATACAGATTAAAAAGAAGAAGTTGGAGGACCTATTCAATAATTACATTGTAAGTTGGGGTCATGGGAGGTCTCCCATGGATACACCTAGTCAAGAGAATCCCAAGCACTTGGCCCCTTTAGAGTTGCACTCCATAACTTGATGATAGAAGTTAAAGACCTTAACAAAGAGGAAAAACTAGTGATCAATAGAGTCCCTATCACTTCTATACCAAGACCAGATTTTCCAAAAGCAAAACCCCTGAACCACCCCTATGAACAACATATTAGAAAAGATTAAGTGCTCAGGTGGATGGAAGAATAACGAGGATGGGTGACATTAGTACCACACAGGGATGATAACTTCATGTGAGATTCCTTTGTTACGCACTCTATTTTTTGCAATATCTTTTTGTATCTCAATACTTAGACAATGATCTCTCGATCTCTAGATACTTATGTTCTATTTCATATATGGAAGTCAAGTGGAGTTATATATGTATGTAGGACTGATATATAATCTATCAAACATATATGTCTAGCTCTCTTTTTGGTAGCTGGTATGAGCAAGACACCTGAATGTAACCTCGTATTATTAATTTTCATAAATGTTTCATAGAAAAAAATAACCTTGAAACTACATGTTTAAGGTTTCTTTTGGTTGTTTAAGCAAGAAGCAATTTTCTAATGCATTTATCGTTCAAATCCTTTGCTTGGGATTTGTGATTTGCCAAATTTTAATTTCCTTAAATTCCTTCTCAAAGTGTAATAACTAGAAACACACATTTTGGTTTTCTCTTGAAATCCACCTTTATGACTTTGACCATTGTGAAAATGTTCTTTCTACTTTCAGCATCTCTCTGTCTCTCTCTCTCTCTCTCTCTCTCTCTCTCTCTCTCTCTCTCTCTCTCTCANGCCTCTCTCTCTCTCTCTCTCTCTCTCTCTCTCTCTCTCTCTCTCTCTCTCTCTCTCTCTCAAATGTCATTTCACTTTTTGCATTTTAGAAACCCACTAATTCATGGTTGGTAATGAAATTTTTTTGGAGCAATTACCATGTGGAATGTATCAATTTTCCTAGCTTTTAAACAAAATTTTGTAAGAGTTTCTCTCATTCTTTCAAATTTCTACTTAAATCAACATATTCTACATATATAGTGCAGAAAGTCGATATGTTGTCTGGACGTGATTTGCAATAACTTGTATTATAATTAGTACCATTAATCAGGATAGTAGGAATTAAGGAGACAAGCAGCCTATTTGAGGCAAACTTGATTTTCTTGTTTAATGTAGTTTTATTTCCAACTGCTAAATGCATGCATATACATTGTGAAAATAGGTAGGGAATTTAACACAATACTTATCAACATTCATGGTAGGTTTAGTGGTTGGATTTGCTTTGGTATGGAGACTAGGTCTTATGAGTATTTAAGTTATCTGGGGGATTGCATTTTTTGCAGGTTTACATGCTCACACACTTACACGGTTGACATACAAGAGCCACAAAGCATATGTTAATGTAGGAAACATTCCAGAGCAAGTGAGTTAGGAGATTTTTAAATACAAATCAGAATTGATTACTCTTTTGTGGGAGAAAATAGTGTTAAGTTGATATTTAGAAGCTTTTCAAAACACACAAAAGTTAGGTTACAAAGAGGGGATGGCTAAGGGATTGGGAAAAGGATGCATGCATGGAATAGCATTTATATCTTGGTCATTTGTTTTATTGGTATGCAGGGGTGTTTGTTAGAAATGGCCAAACTGATGGAGACAAAGCATTCACTGCTATTTTCTCACCTATTATTGGTGGAATGTATTCATCCTTTTAATTTCATTTTACTTAGTATAAAATATGAATTAAATAAAACACAAACTAATCTATGCTATTTTGTTATTTTTTAAAATAAAATGTCTATTTTGACAGGTATTTAAGGCAATCGCTAGCTAATTTTGTTGCATTTCGAAATGGAAAAGTGACTGGATACAAGGTGATGGAGATCATCAACCAATTGGTAGGACTATTGCAATCGTGGGAGGTAGTGGATCTGGGAGAGCACTGCTATATTAGAAAATAAAATAAAATTGTTGTTTCTTTATAGGACATTTTTATTTGAATGGTCATAACTTCAAAACATTGATACATTTAAGATTACAACTATATATTTATGTTTGTGTCTAATTTTGTTTTGTTTTTTTATCATTTAACAATTTTTTAAACCATTGTCACACTGCCTTGCCTGCACTTGGCAGGAACTATGCTGCACTGCAGCCATTATTTGAAGTATACACGATAACCATGAACATGTCAAAATAACAAAACAATCTACTTTTTAATTAGATTGAACATTTTGTTGGGTTCAATAATATTTCACCCAAAAATAGAGCTCCTCTCATTTTTATGGCAATTTTAACCATGTGGATCTCAAGACAATAGAGAATCTATGGTGTGTAGACCTTTCACATATCATCCTCACATCACATATTGGACACAATTTGAAGCACCTAAATTTTAGTTAATTTTCATGATTCGAAAGTTATTTGTAATGACAAAGGATAACATGGACGAAAAAGCAAACAAGAAGGAAAATTTTGGAACTTTACTAACACGGTCTTCAAAGAAGAACTAACACTATACAATATATTAGTGGCTTTCTGAAGGATGGGGAATTGGGATTCAGCGTTTAAATCACAATAAACATGAAATACACATGAGGACAAGTGAGCCATCAACTTTCTTGGAGATTAAAGATTAATAAAGTAGAAATTCAGGGATTCATAGTGAAAGACAATAATTAGCAAATTATTGCAAAAGAAGGATACTTACACGTGGCTTGATATGGATTAGGTATTGATTTAAAGACTCATACAGACTATTTTAGGAATGGCTACTGGGCTCCAATATTTCTACGGTATCCCTATTATTCATATTTTAAACAAGTTGATTTGTTTTTGATAAATAAAGTAGCAAGTGGGTGCTGGCCCATGGAACAAAGGACTAGTAGCACATTAACAGCACATTAATGGAACTAGTCAAAGCAGATAGAACATTTTAAAAGCATAATCACCAAATCTAACTCTGCCCCTATCAAAAACATAAACCACCATACTAATCAACAGGATTAAACTAGAGTACTTAAAATGAATAGTAGCATGTAAAGTATCAGTTATAAGCCACGCAGGGCTACACAAAAAAATATAAAAACTAACATTAACCTGAACCAGAACACAGGGGATTCGAGGGCCAAGCCCAACCAAAATTAGCCAACACATGGACACTAGAGATTAGTTCTTCCCACCCAGCTGTTTAGATAGCAGGGTCCTAGCCCACTCCTCTTGCAGAAACAAGAACAGATCTTTGTTGTCCTCGTCCGCTTCCAGCTTGCCAGTTGATTTGTTTACACAGCCCGGTAGATTATTTACTTTGATATTTAATAAATAGCCTGATTTTCAATTATAGCAGGTTTCAATAAAGCTTTTTAGTTTACAATCTATTTTTCAATAACACGTTTGAATAAGCTTTTACAAAAATAAAGGGAAAGGAATATAGGAATGGTAATTTCAGAACTAGCAAGCGCACCATGGTGCACAATGCATATACATTTGTGTAGTACATGAGGAATAATTAGTAGTAAATTTAGAGAATGGTGATGTTTTATCAATGAAGGTCAGAGTAGAGTATTACCTTTTAATTAGAAAGATAAATCAAACTTGATTACCAATAAGCTCACATTATGTTTGAGAGAGAGAGAGAGAGAGAGAGAGAGAGAGAGAGAGAGAGAGAGAGAGAGAGAGAGAGAGAGAGAGAGAGAGAGAGAGAGAGAGAGAGAGAGAGAGAGAGAGAGATGTTATCTAATTCGCATAGATGCAAGATATCATGTTTTTTATTTAACAATTTTTGGTATAGGATCTAATATATAGTAGTAAAAATAACTAATATTAATTTAGAAATAGATTTAGTAATTAAACATAAATATATAAAATGATATAGTTTATATTATAAAAATATTATATTTAAAATTAAATATAATTATATTATACATACTTTAAAGTCTACTATTTATTACAATATTTGTAGGTTATATTATATTCACCTTTATTTAATTTTATTATAGAAAAGAAATACATTTCTAAACATAAATATAATATTATTCAAAAATGATTTTACATTATATAAAAATATAAGATACAATACTAATTTTTTTAACTACAATTTTAATATTAAAATTACATTCTTTTGAAGATAATCAATTGTCCTTGAAATTAGAAAGGTAAGTGCCACACATCTTCATCTGACACTAATAGTGGCAATGATGTGGGAAGGTCATATTTGTACATACAAGCATATGCTTGAAAGTATAATTATTTATGTAATACATATTATATAAGTAGGAGATATTTTCCATAGCAAGTAAAATCATTATATTTTTATCAGATTCAACTGTGTAGTTTTTATTTAAATTCATTGACACATTGTTTACCTTGTGGGAAGTCTCGATGTTTCACCTCTCGGGCATCACTTAGATGCAATGAGTACTAAGTGTTCCATTCATTCTCATGAGGGATGAGGGATGAGTTCTTGTAAACGATTGCTCGTGAAGAATTCATCAATTAGTTTGACTCAAAATCTACAGTATTGAATCTTGATAGTAATATCACAATATATTACATATTAAATATAAATTATGTATTTTTTAACAAAAGGAAAAGAACCCTGAATATATATTTATATAAAATTTTGAGAATACAAATTTATATTAGAGAGGCTCTTATATCAACCTGATATTCAACTACAACTACCTATCATAAAGAGGCTCGTATTTCAGCCTGATTTTCAACTACAATTATAAAATATCCTGAACAAAATGCATCTATATTATTCTTCCATGGTGTCAGTTTGAATAAAGTTCTCACCCTAATCAACCCAATTTATAGGAACATTGGAAACCTGAGCATCGTTGTTGTGCCTGCGGATGAGAAGCCCTACACACATTGATGAATTTTCTCTATCTTGTACCATATTCGAGCTCTTATTGGAAAGGCCAAGCCTGAACCTGTGTAGTAGAGTGACCTAGCATGGAGGAATGTATTCATGGTCCATTAAAACAAGAATAGCATTAAACCTATCCCAAATACTTTCACCAAGATCATCACCAATAACGTGCAACATCATTTCAAAAGTGTTTTCTAGAAATCGTGTATTATGTTGAGCTAGGGTTTTATTTATGGCATTGTACACTAAGACATACACACACCCTTCAAAGCAATTCATGATGCCAAAATAGACCCCCAACAAAACTCTACTCTTTCCAAAGGTCATAACCCTGGACTACTGTTAGTTTTGGTAGCTTTGGACAGTTGTCCATCCATTTGTAATTAATTAGTAAATAATTGTTTTACTAAAAAATAAGTTAGATTAGGGACAATTATTTGTTAATTAATTGACTCCTTTTAGAAGCAACTAGAAACCAACTTGGTTAGGGTTGTTAAGTTCTTTTTAATCTCAACTGTTGATTGAGAATCAATCTCGACCGTTGGTTTTCCTACAAGAGTAGTATAAAAGGGGGTCATGGGGCATTTGGAGAGAACAAGTTTTGAGAAGAATTTGCAGTGATAGAAAATAGTCTTGTAGTGTTAGCAAGAGGTGCAGTGATAGCGTTGGTATAGCAGTGGAGGATATCAGCAGGAGATATTAGGAGTTTGTCAGAGTTCTGCCAGTAAGAGGCAAGGAATTCTTTTGTAACTCGTATATTGCTGAATATTAATATATTTTCCATCTATAGAACTAGTTTTCCCTTAGGGGTTTTTCCAAGGACGATTGTCCAAAAATATTGTCTCCTTCTATTGCTTATTTCTTTCCGTATTTTAGTGAAGTTCCAGTAGTGTTATTTTTCGATATTCAGCTGTAAATTTATTTTCAGCAGTTTAATAATCTTTATGAGATAGGAGATTAATAATCAGTGACTGCAATAGGAGCTTTCACATGGTATCAGAGCTAAGTTAAGGGTAGAATGTTTTCCCTAGGAAAGAAATTGAGGGTTTTTATAACCTATTTTGATCTCTTTTAATTATTATTGCTTTAATCCCTTGAGATGGCTTCAGCTGGTTTGAGAGATCAGGACAGATTGGATGGTGCCTCAAATTTTGGTGTCTAGAAAGCTAGAATTTCTTTATTGCTGGAAGAGAATGGTATCAAGGAATATGTTACCAGTATTGTAGCTGTACCTACAGATCTAGTACTACTTGCAGCATACAAGAAGGATGATGCCAAGGCGAGGAGGATAATCCTTGATGGAGTCAAGGACCATATTGTTCCACATATCGCAGAGTTAGATACTACAAAGAAGATATGGGATGCAATTCTGAATCTGTACCAGAATGCTACCACTAATCAGAAGCTGATTCTCAGAGAAAAGTTGAGGAATACCTTGACGAACAAGGGAGAAGATGTTACAAGTTACCTCACCAGACTTAGACTTGTCAAGGACGAGTTAGCTTGACATCCAAAGGTGGGAAGCGATAGACTCGACTTCATTTGTTTCTATTGGTAGTCATAACTGCCTGCCGTTTCTCAACTAGTAAGAGATAAGCCAGATGAAGACAAGCTAGTAAGAATAGCCCTAAATGGGTTTACTAAGCAGTGGGATGTCTTTGTTCAAGTTATTAATGGATGAGAAACCTAACCTAGCTGGGATCAACTATGGAGTGATTTCACTCAAGAGGAGCTTAGACTAAGTCTTTTCAATGGAGCCAACAACAAGAGTCAAAAAAGTGAGGTGGAACAAGAAAATGTTTCCCTAGCAGGAAAGGGGAAAGAAAAGAAGGGATCTAGAAAAGGAGCAAATTCACAAAGTGAAAAGAAGAAGAAGGACCTATCTAAGGTCAAGTGTTTTGGTTGTCACAAGTTTCGCCACTGTGTCAACGATTGCCCACAAAGAAAGAAAGATAAGAAGGGTAAGAACTAGGTGGCGGCTTCAACAAGTGCAGATGAGCTCTCTAGTAGATTGGAGGATGAGTTAGCACTCATAGCTTGTATGATTAGCTCAACCTCATAGATTATCTAGTATATAGACAGTGGAGCATCATTTCATATGATAGGAGTTAGAGAATACTTCTCCAGCTACAAGGAGGAAAACACCAATATCTAAATTTCTATGGGAAACTTGTCCAAGCTCAACTTAGTTGGGATAAGGACTATTCAGTTTTCGAGGGAGAATGGAAAGGTATTTCCTCTTTATGATGTGTTGCATGTGCCAAGCTTAGGTATGAATTTGGTTTCTTTATCTATCCTTTAGGATAAAGGGTATAATTTTCTCTTTAGAGGGATGCATGTTTTGACTAAGCATAAAGATTGGAAATCACTTGTATCTATTGGAGTTAGGAGTGGACGCCTTTATAGGTTGTAGTTTGATACTCCTAAGGAACTCATGAGAAGTAGTAACCCTAGAGATCTTGGAGAGCTATGGCATCAGAGGATGGGCCATATTCATCATGGATAACTTAGATTGCTTCGTGAGATGGTGACAAGTGTTCCAGAGGTGAGCACAAAGCATGATGACATATGTAAGGGATGTGTGTTGGGAAAGTTTGTGAAAGCATCTTTTCCAAGGAGTGACACCAGATCTATGGTTGTTCTTGATCTAGTACATTCAGATGTATGTGGACCAATGTCAACAAAGTCTCTCAGAGGATATGAGTATTATGTTACTTTTATTGATGATTTCTCCAGGAAGACCTGGATATACTTCTTGAAGACCAAGGATGAGGTTTTCAGTCACTTCCAAGAGTTCAAGGCTCTTGTGGAGAACTTGATAGGAAGGAAGATAAAGGTTCTTCGGTCACACAATGGAGGCGAGTACAAAGGAAATGACTTCCAGGATTTTTGTACCAGAGAAAGAATGAAGAGAGAGTGGATTGTTCCTTACAATCCATAGTAGAATAGATTTGTTGAGAGGAAGAACTATTTTATATCGGAGGCAGCAAGGGCTATGCTACATGACCAGGACATGCCCCACTACTTATGGGAAGAAGTGTATAGTATAATAGTCTACATTCAGGATAGGGTTCCATACAAGGTACTAGGGAAAATGACACCAGAGAAGGCTTTCACGGGGAAGAAGCCAGATGTTGGTCACTTCAGGATATTTGGGAGTTCAGCATATTGTCTTATTCCTGGAGACACATGTACCAAGTTAGGTCAGACTGCAGAGAAGGGGTACTTTGTTGGGTCTAGTGAAACTTCAAAGGCATATAGGATGTTCATTCCAGGGACTAGAAGAATTATTGTCAGGCGTGATGTCAAGTTCATGGGGGACAAGGAATTTAGAAGGTCCAGAGATTTGCCAGAACATGATTAGAGTTAGCTGCCAATGAAAGCTCCAAATCCAAGTCAAGGACAACAAAGCTCAAGTATAGTTACTTGTACAAGCATAGACTCAGGTGGTGAAGATTCACAGAGTATGGAGGAACTGGTGCAGCAGGATATGCATCTAGATGATATAGAGGTTGATATTTCATCCTCTATAATTGGCATTCAGAACCATGAGGTTCAAGACACACAAAGGGATACTCAGGAGTTTTTGGGAGCTCCTAGGAAGAGTACAAGACAGAGGAGACAACTAGCCAAGTCAATGACTATGTGGCATTAGTCAGCCAGTTGGTAGATAGTGAACCTTCCAGCTATCAAGAAGCTGCAAAGCATCAGGTATGAAAAGATGCTATGGTTGAGGAATATAACTCAATAATGTAGAATGATGTATGGGAGGTAGTGCCTAGACCAAATGATAGAGCAGTAGCTGGATTGTGCTGGATCTTCAAGATAGAGCACAGTGCTGATGGTAGCACCGAGAAATATAAGGTGAGGTTTATGACCAAGGGGTTCTCTCAGAAGGAGGGAATAGACTATGAGGAGACATTTTCTCCTATGGCTAGGTATACTTCTATACGAGCTGTAATCTCATTTACAGCATAGATGGGATGACATATCCATCAAATGGATGTCAAGAAAGCATTCCTTAATGGAGAGTTGAAAGAGGAGGTATACATAGAACAACCAGAAGGCTTTGTAGCACATAGCAAAGAGACCCACATGTGCAGATTAAAGAAATTTTTATATGGACTCAAGCAGGATCCCAGAGCGTGGTATGAGCGCATTGATACTTACTTGCAGGAAATGGGCTTTGTGAAGAGTGAGGCTAATGTGAACCTCTACTACTTGGTGGTTGAGGGTGAGGTTCTCATTCTTGTTCTATATGTGGATGACTTATTTCTTAGAGGTGCACCACGGCTCATAAATGATTGCAAGAGGAATCTTGCAGAAGAGTTCAAGATAAAGGATTTGGGACTTATGCACTACTTTCTAGGAATGGAGGTGTGGCAGAGTGATGGAGAGATTTTCCTTGCTCAAGGGAAATATTTCATTGAAATCTTGAAGAGATTCGAGATGGAAGATTGTAAAGCCATGTCTACACCCATGATCACTAATTGGAGGAAGGTAGATGCATCCAAGGAAAATGATTTTGATCCCACCTTATACAGGCAGCTGATTGGTTCGCTCATGCATTTGGTCAACACTAGGCCAGATATAGCCTTTGCTGTAAACTCTCTTAGTGAGTTAATGGTGGAGCCAAAGAGAGTGCATTGGACAGCAGCTAAGCATGTGCTTCATTATCTTCATGGTATAGTTGAGTATGGGATCAGATATGTTTGAGGTGAAGGTATCAAGTTGATAGGCTATACTAACATAGATTGGGCAGGCAGTACAACAGAAAAAAAATGAGTACATTAGGATGTTGTTGTAGGTCGCGATCAGGAGTTGTTTCTTGGTTCAGTAGGAAGCAAAAATCTGTGGCCTTGAGTTCATCAGAAGCATAATACATAGCAGTTAGCATGGAAACATGTGATATGGCTTCGGAAGTTGCTAGTAGCCTTTGTTTGGTCAGAAGGTTGAGACTACTATGATAAATTGTGAAAATCAGAGTCGCATCAAGTTGTCTGAGAATCCAGTGTTTCATGATAGGTCTAAACATATAGATATCAGATATCACTTCATCAGAGATTGTGTACAGAGGGGAATTCTTCAGCTACAATACATACCTATAGAGGAGCAGGTAGCAGACATTCTGACAAAGGCATTGGGGAAGGAAAAATTCATCTTCTTCAGAGATAAGATGGGTGTCATGCAGAATAGCTTCCTCACTAAGAGGGAGTATTACTTTTGGCAGCTTTGGATAATTGTTCGTCCATTTGTAATTAATTAGTAAATAATTGTTTTACTAACAAATAAGTTAGAGTAGGGACAATTATTTGTTAATTAATTAACTCATTTTAGAAGCAACTAGAAACCAACTTGGTTAGGGTTGTTAGGTTCTTTTTAATCTCAACCATTGATTGAGAATCAATCTCGGTCATTGGTTTTCCAACAAGAGTAGTATAAAAGGGGTTTAGGGGGCATTTGGAGAGAACAAGTTTTGAGAATAATTTGCAGTGATAGAAAATAGTCTTGTAGTGTTAGAAAGAGGCGCAGTGATAGTGTTGGTAAAGCAGTGGAGGATATCAGTAGGAGATATTAGGAGTTTGTCAGAGTTCTGCCAGTAAGAGGCAAGGAATTCTTTTGTAACTCTTATATTGCTGAAGATTAATATATTTTCCATCTGTAGAACTCATTTTCCCTTAGGGTTTTTTCCAAGGATGATTGTCCAAAAATATTGTGTCCTTGTGTTGCTTATTTCTTTCTATATTTTAGTGAAGTTGCAGTTGTGTTATTTTTTGATATTCAACTATAAATTTATTTTCAATAGTTAAATAATCTTTATGAGATAGGAAATTAATAATTAGTGACTGCAATAGGAGCTTTCACAACTACGACTAAAATCCTATTGTTCTAAAGAAAAAAAATTCCTCACAACCTTCTCTGTTATGGAATTATGCACTATGAAAGATTGGTGTAGGTCAAATTCATTAGAAAGGAAAATAGACCAAATTTTTGATGGAAAGATTATCTTGGGAGCCCTAGGAGAGAGTGCTTCTTCCCTAATAAATAATCTTGGTATTTATGATAGTGCATGTGAAGCATAATTGTCATATCTTCATCCTTGACTTTACTAGTGAATGAAAGCTCCCACTCTAGAACTGACAGAGAAATCTGATAATTCTATGGTAGATACTCCATATGCACCCATTAGGAATTTATACAGAGATTAAGAATGATCTGCGTATCACATCCCATAAAATCTATGTCCTTTCTCAAGTGGGGTATTTGTTGGGCATATAACACATTGAGAATGTAAAATAACTATATAGCATAATACAATTAATTCAAATGTGTCAAATGAGTGAAGTTGGTGGCATAAATCATTAATGTCCATTGTAGATTAAAAAAAGAGGAATAATTAAGTGGACACTTGTAGTCTCAGAACTATAGGAACTTGTTTTCCGTAGATGTGCCACCACATACACTTATGTCATTAGGAGCCTTACTACATACTTTGATCCTTACCCAACCCAAAATGGAGTGACTTGTCACGGTCATTGAGTAACATTTCTACAAACTTCGAATAGGCATCTAATTGATCCATGTCATTACCAAACCGCACCTCACCACTGTCATATGTCATGTTTCCAAGTAGATCGACCACCTTATTTCTTTCTCTAAATATATGAGAAATAACAAAGGCAACAAACATATCAAGTAGACTCCATACATGTTGCATGAGGTATTTTATCCTCCAATTTTGGCACATCTCTTATGTTTTACTTCAATTATTAACATGGAATCTCCTCCAGCATGGAGATGTGAGATTCCCAAACTATTGGCGAGGGCAATGCCATGTAACATAGCAATGGATTTGGGAATATTATTATTCTAATTATTTAGTGGAATGACTTTAGTAGCTATTAAGTCGCCAACTGATTTCATAATGCAAACACCCACACTCGTGAGTCCTTGGTTGCCTCTGGAGGCACCATCAGAATTCAATTTCATGAATTGTGACGGAGTCTTCCATCGAACCTCACTTCTATTGATCTTCACCTTAGATATGCTCATTGTGGAACCATTGAAAGGAATAGAAATGTTTGGCCATGATTTAAGGACTTGGTTGTCCCAAGAGGATAAAGGTAGATGTGCATGTTTTTATTTTTTTTTACATGAGCTATTATTGCTTCAGAGACTAAATGTTCAATCTTTGGTTGAAAATTCTGAATCAAAGTTTACAACTTCCTAAATACGTGTTTATTCCTTTTTTCAATACAAAGACTATATAACTACTTTTGGAACACCCACCCAAATCCCTAAAAAAAAAAGAATCCTTAAACAATAAGGGCCTAGCTTGACAAAGATCCCATACTAAAATTGCAAAAGAAATAGATAACTCATTTTTTTCTAATATAAAATACCAATAATGAAGTGCAAATGGGCACTATAGAAAGAGATAGTTTACATATTCTAGGTTTAATTCACATAGGACATAGGTGAACTAAATAGCAATGTGCAATGTAGACAGTCTATCACTTGTGAGAGCTCTATTTTTCAGAACCAACAATGTAAAACTCCCATCTTTTAGAGGGACCATACTACTCCATAAAAATAAGTAAGCTATCTATGAAAAAACTTGGGAATCTTGTTGCCCCGCTTTTCATCCTGTACCCATGCTGTCAAAGTGGAGGATTTTGGAGTCATGTCTGGTCAGTCTGGTCAGTCTGAGTCTAAGTCTAAGTCTTTCTTAGGTAGGCTATCTTTGTCGGGTTTCCCTGTCATT